>CABHPP010000913.1:0-50518 GCA_902168425.1 Peromyscus attwateri
GGCTCCTCATTTTCTTTATTCTCGGCACTTGTCACAGCCTGACATGTGATTGTCCCTTACCCAGGTGCATAGAATCAGAAGTGCTACAGGCTCAAGTCTGTAATATTTATATGTGCAGAATTGGATATCTTGGCTATGACCCATAGATGACATGTTTTATGCGCAGAACTGGAAAGTAACTAACTGTACATAATATTTTAAGATAATTTTGTTTATGAAACAAAATTTCATGGTGTGAAATCATCACTGTGGTGTCATGTTGATACTTGAAGAGACTGATAAGTCACAACATTTTGGATTTGTTATTATTATATTATGTAGGTATATTGATACATTATATAAATATGTTTTTGCTCACTTTCTGACTTCCCACAATTCAATGGAAGCCTCTTTGAGGCATGGACCTTTTCTAGTTTATTCACTTATCTTGGTGTCCCCAGTATTTAAACTAGTGCTTGACACATGATAGACACCAAATAACTCAGATTTAGTAAGAGCAGGGGGAGATGCTCAGTGGATAAAGTGCTTGCCACACAAACATGGGGACCTCAGTTCAGATCTCCAAGCCCATGTGGAGCCCAGAACATGTGAAAAAGCTTGAAACAGTAGTACATGTGTTTGTAATCCCATGCATGCTGCCCACAGAGGCCAGGGAAGAGAGTCAGAAACCTTCAGGTGGAAGAAGTTAGGCTGAGCTTGAAGCCTCCAAAACTGTACACTAAATAAACACATGTTCTTTTTTTGTGTGTGTGTTTTCCATAATTCTTTTTTTTCCCCACAAAACAATTGCATTTTTAACACAGAACAATACATGAATCACCAGCATATATGCATTCACAAAGCTGCATCTTGAGTCAAGGTAGAAACAATAAATTTCTTCATTTAAACAGTTCCATTTTTAACCCAGTTCCAGCAAACAGTTCCTAGGTCATTACTATAAACTCGAAATTGTCCCGTTGCAATGAAATCTCTATTGTGCATTTCATTTCTTAAGTCTCAAAATTCAAATGATAAATTCTGGTACTAGCCTTCCAAATATGAGAAATCCATAACCAAAATCTTTTTGTAGTTTTCTCATTAAGTTCAAAAAGTTCAAAAAAGTAAATTCTGGTATCAGGCTTTCACTTCCAAATATGAAGAGACGTTTTACAACCAAAACTTTTTGCAGTTAATAATTTTAGTTCAAACAAGCGTCTCTGCAACTGTTGTTCTCATAGACAGAGACCTTTCTAGGTACAGTAGTATTCTAAACCGCACTATTTTTGACGTTAGCTCAGGTTTTTCTGTGTTGCATTGATTTTCCACAGATCTCAGCTGTGGGTACCTTGTGCTGGTTCTGGCTTCTGGAGCTTTTGAAACCATTCAGACTGCCTACTTTGCAGTCTACTATGACACTAACCTTCTGTGTCTCGGGTTCTTTCACCATATACATTAAGCATAAACTCACACTCAACATTTACACATTTTTACAAACTCACATATAACATATTAACATCTACTTATTTATACTCTTTAAGGAAACTATAGAACTACTTTAGCAGATATATTTCTTATTACTTCTTATATACTTCTTATATTCATTCCATCTTCTTAAATGTTCAGAGAAAAACACATGTTCTTTATCAGGCATCTAGCCTCAGATATTTTGTTATAGCAACCAAAAGCAAACCTTGCAATCATACACCTTCACATTTCATACAAAATTTTAACCCCTTCATTATTCTAATGAGCCAATCACACATGGCAACTAAAACTACTACAGCTCCCACCCCCTACCTAGACTCTATTCTCATTAACTTACCTTGTACCATGGTTTGACTATGATTTCATTGTATTCCCCGCAAAGGTTCAAATGCTCAAAATGTGGCAGTGTTGAGGTAGCAGATCCCCAGGCATGGGATTAGGGCAGTGTGTGTGTGTGTGTGTGTGTGTGTGTGTGTGTGTGTGTGTGTGTAATTCAGTGGTTAAGAGCTCTTGTTGCTCTGGCAGAGGACCTAAGTTCGATTCCCAACACCCACACCAGTCAGCTCACAGCCACCTAACTGCATCCAGCTCCAGGTATTGATACTCTCTTCAGTCCTCATCTACTCACATGGTACACACATACATATCCATAACAAGAACAAAAAGAATATCAGGCCTACCCAAATCTACAGAGTCCGTAAAATCTCCATCAAAATACCCACAGCCATTTTTATTCTCCAGAAATTGAAAGTCTGATCCTCAACTTCACATGGAAGTACGGAGGCTTCAAGTGTCATGACAATATTTGGAAAAGAAAAACAAAATTGGATGATGCACTCTCTGATGTCAAACTCACTGTTGGCAGTGGCCATGTCAGAGGAGCAGCAAACAGCAATTGAAGTTCAATTGACATACTTTCCTTGCTAGGTCCAGTTGATGATCAAAGGTGATGATTAATTCCTTGACCTCAATCTTCTGATATAAGAAACTATCGATGAATGGGTATGTACCCCGAAGATTCAAAGTTCAGCTGACTGACTGTCAGACCACCAGGAGGAAACTCTCTGATGGGTGAATTTCATTTAGACAAGGCCATGGGACTATAGACCCCGAATGTCTTTTGCTTCTGCTGTGCCTTTACATGTTTGTTGCGGCTGTGTTTCTCTGGTACCTGGCATGGTGTGAATGGGTGTGGGGAGAGCTTCATGGCCTGTGATGTAGTATGTTTATCTCATAGAAACATCCCCTTCTACTGGGCATTTTTACCTGTAGACTGTCATGAAGATGATTCCTTCCTAAATTGTACTGTCTAATTGATAATAACAATGATAGCTTATACAGAGTTTTGATGAATAAAAAATAAATACAAGGATGTTTCACAGCTAAGGCCTACAAGTATCATATAAGGAGATACTTTAGATCACAGCTCAGGTTAATGATTAAGAAGAACAATTGGGTCCCCAGGAGCCAGGTTGGCTCTAATTCTCTTAATGCTGAAAAGATGCCATTATGAGTTTTGGTGTGCACCATTGCTGGAACAAAGCTTCAAAGTAACTTCAGGTTAGACTAGATGCTTTGCTAATAGTTTTAAGATAAATAACCCCAGAAAACAATCTAAAGTTCACAAGGACACATAGCTGAGTTGCCTGATTCATTAGGCTAGGGTCGAAAATACCAAACAGCCCAATTGTTGCTAGCTGATGTACTTTCCTTGCTCGGTCTGGTTGATGATCAAAGGGGATGACTAATTCCTTGTACCCATTTCTGACCTCAGTCCTCTGATATAAGAAACTATTGACAAATGGATATGTACCCTGAAGATTCAAAGTTCAGCTAACTGATTGTTTCTTATGTAGAAAAGTTTAGGTTTGTGACTCCTTTAAAATTCCTTATATGATTACCTTTCAAGATAGATAACTAAGTGATTGATTCTTTCTTTGTAACTGCAGTTTGCAGCTTGCAAACAAAAGAGTTGGCTGAGAAAAAATACTCCTTGCTTGCTTATGATTCTATTAATCTGTGACAAGTTACTTAGATGTATTATATGTGGGTTATTGGGATGACTCTGTTTTTAATCATGTAAGGGAGATGAAAAACATGTTTTTACCTGTATTCATCACAATCATTTACTTGAAAAAAATGGAATGTAACCTCATTGTGATCCTTGTATTGCCTGAAAGATTTTATTGGGTTATATAAGCTGTAGAGGGAGAGAGGAGGACAGAAGAAGAAGAACAGAACAGATAATAAAGAAGGAAACCATCAAGAAAGCATGGGAATGTCTTTTTCCCTGACCTCCTCAGATAGAAAAGTCAAGTATGTGCCAATGCTGTGGATTTCCCTTTGAGCCCTGTGTTGCCTGGAGGCTGGTCCACCAGGTGGGGATACACTGTAAAGTGTGGTACTCACAGCAGTGTGGTGTTGGTGTCAGGAAAAGCATATAGACAGGATAAACTGAGAAACAAATCCTCACATCTATGGCCAATGGATCTGTAGTGAATTTAGATGTAATTGGCCCCCATAAGCTCATAGGGAGTGGCACTATTAGGAGGTGTGGCCTTGTTGGAGTAGGTGTGGCCTTGTTGGAGGAAGTGTGTCACTGTAGAGGCGGGCTTTGAGTTCTCTTATGTTCAAGCTATGCCTAGTGAGGACACAGTTGTTTCTGCTGCCTGTGGATCAAGATGCAGAACTCTCAGCTCCTTCTCCAGCACCATGTCTGCCTGCATACCACCATGTCCCACATGATGATAATGGACTAAACCTTTAAAACTGTAAGCTAACCCAATTAAATGTTTTCTTTATAAAAGTTGCTGTGGTCATGGTGTCTCTTCACAGCAGTAGAATCCCTAACTAAGATAGATTGCAGGATGACACAATGGGAAGAATGCTCCACAAACATTCCTGAGACAACTGGATACCCACATGCAAGAGAACAGAGTTGGACCCCTATTGTGTTTATTTCTGCTCTTTTGGGGGGCCCACCAGCCAGCTCCCAAAGAAATCATGCACAGAGGCTTATTCTTAATTATGAATGCATAGCCTCAGCTTGGCTTAGTTTCTTGCCAGCTTTTCTTTTTTTCTTTTCTTTCTTTTTTTTTGTTTTTGTTTTTGTTCTTTTGTTTGTTTTTGTTTTTGAGACAGTTTCTCTGTGTAGCTTTGGTGCCTGTCCTGGATCTCACTCTGTAGACCAGGTTGGCCTCAAACTCACAGAGATCCACCTGGCTCTGCCTCCCAAGTGCTGGGATTAAAGTCTTGTGCCACCACCACCCAGCCTTGCCAGCTTTTCTTAGCTTAAATTATCCCATCTACCTTTTGCCTCTGGGCTTTTCCCATTTTCTTACTTCTGTAAATCTTACTCTTACTCTGTGGCTTGCAGTGTAGCTGGGTGGCTGGCCCCTGGAGTCCTTCTCCTTCTCTGGCTCCTCCTTCTTCCTCCTTTCCCCAGATTTCTCCTTCTGTTTATTTTCTCTGCCTGTCAACTCCTTCTTCTCTAAGTTGCCTTGGTCATGGTGTCTCATCCGAGCAGCTGGAAAGTGACTAAGACAAGGACCGTTGAGATGGGTCATCTAGTAAAGGTTCCTGTTGCTAAGCCTGACAACCTGACTTCTATTCCTGGGTCCCACATAGTGGCAGGAGAATGCTGACTCCTGTCCTTTGACCTCCACACATGTGCTGTGTGGTATGGATGCATGTGCAACCACACACACATACCAAAAAATGTAATAAATTTTAAAAGATACACAAAGGACTTGAATAGATGTTTCCCCAAAGAAGTTACATCATTTGCTAACATTAAGCTAAGGGGCCAGGGAGATCACTCAGTGTGTAAAATGCCTGCTATGCAAGCATGAGGACTCGAACCTCCAGCACCCACATGAAAGCTGGGTCTAGTAGTGTGGACCTGTAATTCCAGACCCAGTGACACAGTAATGGGAGGAATACTGGAGCCTGGTGACTGGGAAGCCTTGTCAGTTCACAGAAAGACCCTGATTCAAAAACAATAAAGTGGAAAGTGACAGGAAAACACCCCATGCCAACCTCTGGCCTCCACGTGCATACACACACATTTATATTTACACCCACATGTATATTTGCACAAACATGTATACATGTATATGCTGAAAAGATCAATGACACTGTCATTAGGAAAACACAAATCAAGTGGCCGGGATGTATCTGCGTGGGTGGAGTGCTTGCCAGGCACAGGGCTCTGGGTTCAGTGCCTTGCACTGTGTAGAACCGAGCATGGTGGTGCGTGCTTCTAATTGAGGCGCCCTAGACACAAGGCAGGAGGGGCAAAAACCCAGTCATTTTCAGCTACAAGGAGAGTCTGAGGCCAGCCTGGGCTACACCAGACCCTGCCTCAAACATAAATAAATAAATAATAAGTGTTCTTAGGAAAGGAAAGGAAATACAAATCAAAATGATGAGACACTTCACACTTATTACAATGGGTATAAAACTAAACAAAACAGAAAATACTCATGGAAAAATTCAGAATGGAGACCCTCAACATTACTTATAGGAATGTAAAATACTCTTGTATAAAACAGTTGGTGATTCCTCAAAAGATTAAATGTAGTTTCCGTAAGTACTTAATAATTACCCTTCTAGGCACATACACAGAATTGAAAACAGTGTCTCAGACAGATACTTGCTCACAACAACTAAAAAACTGTAAAATATCCGGATGTCAATCTGTTGATGACCGGATAAATAAAATGTGATATATACAGGCAAAGGAATATTATTCAACCATGAAAAGGAAGGAAGCGGGGAGTGTAGCATGGTGCTGCTATTCTTACTTAGTGTGCATGAGACCTTGGGTTCCAGCCTTCTGCTCAAATCCATTCCCTCCTCCCTAAGGTCCCAACAGCAAACCAAAGCAGAATGCCATCAAAGTTCCCCTGGGGCATCAATGAGGACAATTTCTGGGAGTCAGTTCTCCCCTTTTATCGTGGGTTCTAGAGAACTCAGGTCACCATGGCCGCAGCACAAGTGTCTTTATCAGAACTGTCTGCTAGCCTGATAAAAATATTCGTAAGGAGTTGACCTTCAGCTGTAAGAGTCTTATCAACACTCACCACCAAGTGTTCCCGGAAGCACTCCTCCAAACAACAAAATGTGTTTGCTGAGTGAGAGAGGACATTTTTCTCCATTGAAATAGTTGCTGGTCTGGTGTACTGCCAACGCCCCCAGAAACTACGAAGATGGAAGCTGTTAGAATTTTCCATGGACCGTGAATGATGAAAATTAAAAATAAGAGGATACAAGTCAAAGCATTTTCCTAGTCATTAAAACTTTCTCTGCCTAAGACATTGCCAATATTATTCAGATGCCAGCCAACAAATAACAAAGCCAGCAAACCCTGCTGGCATCTAGTTTTCACGCATGCGCTTGCCAACACCTGCCCTTGGAGTGTTTCGTCTGCCATCTTGCTTGTGGAAGACAATTCTCATGCTGGCCGTGGGATCCAGGGTTGGACTTCTGAGGCTTGCTCACCCCAGTCACACTCGATGTGCTAACGGTCATCTGTTCCACATGAAGGGGGCACTAACTGGGACACCATTACTTTTCTTGATGCACACTGATTTTCACTGTTACAATTTTGAGGCAGGTCTCACATAGCCCAGGCCGATTTCAAGCTCACTCTATAGCTGAAGCTGGTTTTGAACTCCTGATCCTCCTGCATCCACCTTCCAAGTACTAGGATGAGAGGTGTATACCACTATGTCCAGCTTTGCTTATGATGTCTATGCTTCAGTATCTTTCAGTAGGTTTCAGGGGAACTAGTGGTTGCCCAAGAAAGTAGAGATTTATTTCATATTTAAAACTTTTTTTTTTCACACTAGGGATATAGCTCAGGGATTCAGCACTCGCCTAGCATATGCAAGGCCCTGGGTTCAATCTCCAATACCACAAACATAGCCTCCGTTTCTGTATGTTTGTTATTATTTTTGTAACAGGGCTGTTGAGTTGGAATAGGGACAACTGAGTCACCGGTCACACCGAGCTCCTTGTTAATTGTGCCTGCTAGGTTAAACTGACCCCTGAAGTATGAATGCCACCACAGAACTAGATGGGTGTTGGGTACTGAGCTGTGCTTGTCCAAAGTTAGTATGCTGAAGTCCTAATTCCTAACACCTCAGAACCTGTTCTCTTTGGAAATAGAGTCTTTAAAGTTGAAACTGACTTAAAACGAGGTCATTAGAGCAGGCCCTCATCTAATAAGATGAAGTCCTTCACCAAGAGGAAATACAGACACACAGAGGAACAGAACACACTGGGAGAGGGCGGCCATTTGCAATCCAGGAAAGAGGCTTAACAGGAAACTAACACGTCCGACACCTTGACCTGGGATGTCCAGCCTCCAGAACCATGAGACAATGGTTTTCTGTTGAAGCTATGCTGCCTGTGGCACTTGGCCACAGCAGGACAATGGGTAAATGCAACAAGCAAAGATCTTCTGGGGAAGTGCGCATTCAGGAAAAGGCAGAGGAAGCAGTCGGGAGAGGGTCATCCGGCCACGGTGTAAGTAGGGCATCTGAGGAATAAGAGAAACAGAAGGATGGGTAGGACGGCTTCAGGCTGCAGCGTGTCTGGCAGCCCCTGAGGGAATGCTGTCTGTTAGAGAAGTCCTTCCTCCTGGCTCTAACACCCTGGTCACACTCAGAACTTAGCTGAACAGGCTCAAGGCCATGTGACTGGACATGAAACAGCAACAGCCTTAGCTACAGGCTGGGCTGACAGCATTCCCACTCCTCACAGTGTGCTCTGTTGATAGGAGCCCAGGCAGCTCATCGCTCCGCTGTTGGGCGGGATGAAAGACAGAGGACCTGCCTCAGGCCTTTCCCTTCCCAGGGCCCCTTCTCTTGCCTGCCTTCCAGAGAACGAATGCTCATTGAGAATCCTCAGGACCAGCATGGGCTGGGGTATCTCACAGGACATTGGAAAGCAAGGTAGGGAAGCCTTAGCTGGTGGAGCTTGATGGAACATGCCTGTAATCCAGCATTTGAGAGGCTGAGGCAGAAGGTCAACCTGGGACGCAGAGTTAAAAGTCAGCCTGGGATACATAACAAACTCAAATACCAACAATGCAGAACAATAAAACAGAGCTACAGATACCAAGGGATACTGGAAACACACCATGGTGTTGGTGTCAATCCGGCTCTTCCTACCCTTGTCTTGACTCTCAGAGACAACTGCAGTGAACTTTAGCCCTTCCAGAGAACCATACAACCATCACACACACACATACACACACACCACACACACATACACAGACACCATACACACATACACACACACACACAAACACACACATACACACACACGCAAACACACACACACAGTCACTGTACAAATAAAGCACATGTACATTTAAAACATAAAATTTGACTCAGATGTGGTGGCACACACTTGTAATTCCAGCACTCAGGAAGCGGAGGCAGGAGAGTTATAAGATTTATGTCCAACCTGAATTACATTCCAAGACAGTGTCTCGGGAATACCAACAAAACCAGGCAGGGTGATGCACATCTTTAATCCCAGCACTCCAAAGAGAGAGGCAGGCAGATCTCTGTGAGTTCAAGGCCAGCCTGGTCTACACAGCAAGTTCTAGGCCAGCCTGGTCTACACAGCAAGTTCTAGGCCAGCTATGACTAAGTAGTGAGACCTTGTCAAAAAACAAAAACTCAAAACATCAGCAAACTACAAGCAGCATAAAGTTAGAAAACAAGCAGGCATAAAGCTATAATCACCCCGCCCCAAAAGAAACACAACTTAAGTCAATACAGAGGGATTTCCTACCTCTACTCCACTTCGGAGAACAATGGCCTTTGGAGAAAGGCTGGAAAGCAACACACCATCTGGGTCCAGCACTTTCTGTGGCTTCGTTTCATTCTTCTCCGTCTACCTTTTGATTTCAGTTCCCTTTCTCCCAACAAGTCATGATCCTTCATGTCTTAGTACATACCATTCCCTTTCTATACGCTCTTCCAGGTCCCACCCACCTTGCTGACTGGCTCCTAGCCATACCAGGTCAGTGGTGACAGGTCAGGTCCCATGGAGGGATCGAGGCTGGATTCAGGTTGAAAATCTTATCAGCTCTCACAGTTTCATCTCCCTGGGCCTGACTGCCTTCAGAGTTTTCTTCATGACTGTACTTTCTCTTTGCATAGCTACATTCCTATTCCAGGGAAGGAATTTCTGTTTTGTTTATGATTGTCACCCTAGCAACTATCATGGGAACTCGGTCTTAGGGTTCACGGGGCATTCAGCTGAGTTTGATGGATGAATGGGACTGCTTCATGGACTCTATGTGTAAAAAGGCCCCTAGACATTTTCAACATGAGGTTGCTCTGAATATACTAAATAGCTACGATGTGCTGCGGTTCCTGCTATCCTGTATAGACATCTCATACAGAGAAATGTATGTTGAATTATTTCCTAACAGTGGTTACACATTTTTAATTTATGGTTTGTAATTCATGAAAAGATGAACTACAACACAACCAGTTAGGAGGCAGAGCTGAGAAAACGGTACGTGTAAACGCACAGCCAGAGGTTCTTGCCACAGCCCATTTTTGTGACAGGAGAAGTTGATATTAGCATTGTAGCCTGCTTTGCGCGACTGTAACAGAACAGCCAAAGCTGAGCAATTATTAAAGGACAGGGATTCCTTTCTCACAGTCGTGGAGGCTGGGAAGCTGAGGGCTGTGGGTCCCACGGTTGCTGAGCTTCACTTGCTTATCATTCTATGGTAAGAAGTGGAAAGAACGAGAACTGGAGGTGAGGAGAAGGAGGGGGCGAGGAGGAGAAAGGAGGAAAAGAAGAAGAAGGGAAGAGAAGAGAGTGGAGATGGCAAAAGAGAGATGGGGAAAGGAATGGAGGAAAGAGAAGGGGATAAAAAGGAGAGAGACAGAGAGAGAAAGAGAGACCCAGCTTGTGAGGCCAAGGACGTGGCTCATCTGGTAAAGGTGTTTGCCCACAAGTCTGATGATCAGGATTCAATCCCTGTAATCCACAGGATGGAAGGATGCAATTTGTGACTCCCACAAATTGTCCTCTCCTACACGCACACACGCACACACACACACACACACACACACACACACACACACACACAGGCATGCAACACATACAAAATAAAAATGTGTTTTTGACAGTTTTTGATCACTGTCCTCACTCACACAGAATCACACTTTGAGGAAGGAAAAAAAAAAAGACCTGACTAAAAATAGCTAAAGGAATATTTACAAGATGTATTTCATCATTGTGGGTGGACGGTTGAGGGCTGAGACAAGTGCCCTGAATTACTGCAGGAGCATCTAGAGAACAGACATTGGAGAGTCCTTTTGCCTACACATTGGACTTTTTTAGACTGATTTGTTGGGAGATCAGGAGCTGAGCTGATTAAGTCCCTGGGTTTAATCTCATAACAGGTGGGCAAGGGCTGTGCCTCTCCACCACTGTGGCAAGTCACAGGGCCTCGTGGGAACGAGGGGCAAGTATAGACCAGAACGTCTGCTTACACACCATCCTCATTAGAGACCCAGTGGAGGGCTCCTCTCACACAGCCTTTGCTTTAGTTTGTTACAGGGAATGACTCCAGAGTGTGCCGACAGAAAGACATCGATCGATTGTTACTCAGTTCAGGTTAATCCTATGGAGTGAAGATAAAGTGTGGCAAAGGTTTTCTTTCTCCAAGACAAAGATAAGATTCACAGAAATAATATTTAGGTTGTCAACAATTGGCAATTACTCAGTTATCTCAAGTGAGTTCTGTGATTATGCATTTATTTAATTAGTTGAGCAACTATTTATTAAAAGTTCATTACATGCTGTTACCACATAAAATGTAGGTATTTAAAAATAAATAGGGGACTGGGAACATGTCTCAGTCAATAAACTGTATTTGCATGGTGACCTAATTTTGATCCTTAATACTGACATAAAAAGGTGAGGTGTCATGTGTCTATAATCCCAGCCTAGGGGAGGTGGAGGCAGGAGGATCACTAGGCTCGAGGGTCAGCCAGCCTTGCTGATTTGGTGAGTTCTAGGTTCAGTGATGGATCCTGTCTCAAGAAATAAGGTGGAGAGGGATGGAGGAAGATGGCTGATGCCATCTTCTATAGCCCCCTGGACCACATGCATGTACATACAACACATAGGGATGGTTTGAGTAAGAATGGCCCCATAGGTTCATATATTTGAGTTCTTGATCATCAGGGAGTGGCACTACTTGACAGTAATTAGGATGTGTGGGCTTGTTGGAGGAAGTGTATCACTGGGGTTGGCTTTGGGGTTTCAAAATTCCAAGCCTGTGGTGATATTTTGTTGTACTCTAATAAAATTTGCCTGAATATCAGGACAGAGCCAGCCACTAGATTAAACATAGAGGTCAGGCAGTGGTGGCAACACCTTTAATCCTAGCACTCCAGAGGCAGAGATCCATCTGGATCTCTGTGAGTTCAAAGCCACCCTGGGCTACATGAGATTGATCCAGTCTAAGAGAGAAACAGAGCCAGGCAGTGGTGGCACACACCTTTAACCCCAGTACTTGGGAAGCACACAGGCCATTAATCCCAGCACTAGGAAGGTTGAGATGGAAGTGAAATGGCTGGGCGGAGAAAGTCATATAAGGCTGGAGGAGACAGGAACTAGAGCCCCTTTCAGCTGAGAACTCAGAGGCATTCAGTCTGAGGATTCATGGAGACAGGATCAGCTGAGGAGCTGGTGAGGTGAGAAGTGGCTTGTTCCTTTATCTCTCTATTCTTTCAGGATTTACTCTAATATCTGGCTCTGGGTTTTTATAATAAGACTGTTTAGGATTTGTGCAACACAAGCCAGTCCCAGTGTCTTTCTTTCCCTGCTGCCTGCGGGTCCAAATGTGGAACTCTTAGCTACTGCTCCAGCACCGTGCCTGCCTGTGTGCTGCCATGATGATAGTGGACTAAACCTCTGAAACTGTAAGCCAGCCCCAGTTAAATATTTTCTTTTATAAAAGTTGCCATGGTCATGGCATCTCTTCACAGCAATAGAACACTGGCTAAGATGATATTAAATAAATAAACTAGGACCAGGGGTACAGTTCAATAGTAGAGTGCTTGCTTAGCATGTACAAGGCCATGCGTTCAATCCCTGGTACAATCAAATGATGCTGATGCTGATGCTGATGGAGAAGGAGGAGAAGGAGAAGAAGGAGGAGGAGGAGAAGGAGAAGGAAAAGAAGAAGAAGAAGAAGAAGAAGAAGAAGAAGAAGAAGAAGAAGAAGAAGAAGAAGAAGAAGAAGAAGAAGAAGAAGGGGAGGAAGGAATGGAGGAAGAGAGGAGGGAGGTTATGTAACTGGCTTGTACTCAGAATTTTTTAGCAAGATCTGGAGAAGGTAAGAGAGACATTCTGGGCAGAGAAACCAGATGTAAAGGCTCTAGCAGGAGAATACAGCTATGAAACAAGGAAGGAGGGTTGTTGGGATGGCTGAAGACATGGGACATGAGAATGGATAAGTAGGAATGGCTGGGCAGAGTCCTCTGAAGCCCTTGTATTTCATGGAGAAAAGGATCCTCAACAGATGGATCACCACCTTCTGCCTCACATGGAACAGTTATTGACTGTTGATGTCCTTAAGATGTCTACTGGATCACCTGCTCACTGTTCCTAAGGGAGCCAACTTCCCATAAGACAATGTGTGCCACTTAGGACATGATGAATTAGTAAACTCCAACCCAGCACAAGGGAGAGGCACCACACAGAGGTGGCCAGGCAAGGCTTCCTGGGACATTGGAATGAATCTAGAGGATAGCACGAGATGAAGGGAGCCCTTACACAGAAAGAGCTCTGTCGAAGCAGGCATGTAAGATGGGCCCAGACAAAGGCCAGCATCAACCCCAGAGTTGGTGATGGGTGGCAGAGGTGAGCCTGAGTTGGGAGGTCATTTGTGCTTCTTCCAGGAAACTACACAATGTTCTCCTAAGGAGCTTGAGCCATACAGAAGGCGTGGAACTCCTCAGGCTTTTTGAGCTAGGAATTTAGTCATTCTTTATTTAGTTAACCTGGACATGAACGTCGATTTAGAATTTTTTTTTCATTTTTTAAAATAATTATTTTAACCTACAACAAAAACCCAAACAAAAACAGAAGCAAAATTCATAACATAAAATTTGCCATTTTGACCATTTGTTAGTTAGTAAGTTTCAGTCATTTCAGGGATGTTATCTATTTACACTGCTGTGCAACAGATCTCCTGAACCTTATCCAGAAAACCCAAACTCCATCCCATTACACAGTCACAACTGGTAACCTGCCGATTCCAGTCTCTACGGATTTGCATTTTCTAGATTCTTCATATAGGTGGAGTCAGAAAGCATTTGTGTTTATGACTGGTATAGACAGACTTTTCTCTTGGGGTTATCAGCTCCCAAAAAAATGACACAGAAACTTATTATTAATTATGAAAACTCAGCTTTAGCTTAGGCTTGTTTCTAACTAGCTCTTATAACTTAAATTAACCCATATTTCTAAATCTATATTCTTCCACGTGATCATTAACTCATCTCCACTATGCTCATCCTAGTTATTCCACGTCTGGCTGGTGACTCTGCCTTTCTTCTTCCCAGAGCTCCCTCTGTCCAAAAGTCCCACCTATACCTCCTGCCTAGTTATTGGCCATTTAGCTTTTCACTAAACCAGTCACAGTGACACATCTTCACACAGTGTAAAGGGATAGTCCACAACAGACTGGCTTATTTTACTCAGCACAAGGCCATCAAGGGTTATTTGTTACAGCCGTGAAGATGGTTTTCTGGTTAAGGCTGTATAATATGATAACTAGCACTGTCTTCTGCTTATTCATTCATATATTTATAGACACCTGAGCTGCTATGATGCTGTAATGAACATGAATCTCCAAATATCTCTGAGCACCTGACATACCCCCTGTAATCCTTGCCCATCTTCTTCCCTTTCTCCTTCCTCCTTCCTTCCTTCCTCCTTCCCTCCCTCCCACCCTTTCTCTCTCCCTCCCCCCTCTCGCTCCTTGCTACTCTGCTTGCTCACTTTCCCCCTTTGTCTCTTTAGTTGGTTCAGGATGCCAGAGATTAAACCCAAGGACTTACACATGCTTTTACACGCTCCATTCCTAAGGCATACCCAGCCCCCATGCTTTCATCCACATGCAGCTCTTCAGTCTGTGATGGCTTGGCTTAGCTTTTAGACTTGGCAATAGTGTGAATGGAACACATTCAGTAGACACTGTACTTTGAATTTTGACCTTTCACCAAGCTATTGATGTATATAATACAACACTGTTTCACAACACTGGGCAGCGACAGGAACCAGCAACTCTCAGAGAGCCCTGTGATCAAGATGAGGGACAGCCAATACTCTGCAGTGTGCCGTGCAGCTAAGCCTGGGTGTTGGGCAGGTTAGGTGCATTGAATCGAATATAGTTTTGACTTACCATGGGTTTAGCCGGGCACAGTGGTGCATGCTTATAATTTCAGCACTTGGGAGGTAGAGGCAGGAAAATCAGGCATTCAATGTCATCCTCTGCTACTCAGTGAATTGGAGGCCAGCCTGGGCTACAGAAAATCTTATCTCAAAACAAACAAACCCAATAGTAGTTAGAATTTGACTTTATCATTAGTCAGAGGATCTATGTACTCCGAAATGGACTTTCTGGATCTGATGATAGGTACATTTTAAATTTTCTAGGGAATGGGATATTGTTTTCATAGTGGCTGTACATTTTACATTTCTACCAACAGTATACAAGTGTTACAGTTTTTCCACCTCCTCCCAGGACTTGTTCTTTTGGGGGGTTATTTGTTCTGTTTTTATAGTAACAATGTTAACAGATGTGAAACATTCTTTGTTGTGTTTCCTATTTGTTTTTAAGTCAATAAACTTTTATTGAAGGGATTTCGTGTGTGATGCCTTCAGTGTCGGTCAGGGTCACTGAAGTTCAAGACTTTTAAAGGCAGCCCTTTCTCAAAGAGTTGATGCTTGTGTGGTTGTGCTAACAGCACAAAGATCTTCAGCATCAATTTCCTCAAACAATTTACTTTCAGAGACATTTTAGGGTAGCTCTGTCTCTCATGCCAATACCCCATATGATTTCAAATCATATGTATTCCTATCATACTCAGAATGCTATGGATATGTATGTAGGGTATGCCAGGGTCAGAAGAAGGAAGGGGAAGAAGAGAAAAATTCGTGAGTCTTTCATAATTAATTGTCTAAGAAACAGTCCTATGAGCAAGCAAAACCACAAGTTACTGTATGAGGCATTTCTAGCAATGTATGGCCACTGGAGAAATTCTATCAGGATAGTCCTCCATCTTTGTTGTTTTTAAGTTGAGCAGTTAGTCCCTGTCAATTCCCTTCACTGCTTCTCCTTCCAACCATCCCAGTCTGCACACCCGCCCACTTTCCCTGAATTCTCCAAATCAACTTTTTAGAACAAGCCATGGGAGTCCAAGCCGGTAAAAGCAAGGAATGACTAAAACCCTTCCTTTCCCAGTGCATTCTTTTTTAAAAAATATTTTTACATTTTTATGTACTTATGTACATGAGTGTGTGGGCGTATGTGCACACAAGTGTATGGAGGTCAGAGAACAACTTGGAGGGGTCAGTGCTCTTCTTCTACTGTGTGGATCTGGGGGATGAACTCGGGTGGTCAGGCTTGGCTGCTGAGTACCCCTTCCCAACCCACGCCTACCCCTTCCCTGCCTAAACGCTTTCATTTGCCCTTTGTGTCAGGGAGGCTGAAAATGAACTTAGCATCTTTGCTAACCTTTGTGACCAGCCTTAACCATAGGACATGAACTCAGGAGAAGGCCTTTCCCTTGTCCCCTTGAAAGTGAAAGTGGCATCCAGTTCCTCACAGGAGTGACTGCAGCCTGGCCAGCATATTGGTTTTGGCCTCTGAAGGATCCGTTCTCATTGAGCACCCCATTTTTTATAGTTTGGCCGTTAGGATTCAAGTCTCCAGTTGATTAGATAAGGAATTCCAAGCAGGGCAGTTGAAGGGTGGAGGAGGAAGGTGTTACATCAGAGCCCTCCCAGGCCTGCTCTGTGAAGCCCTCACCCTCACGGAGTTCCCCTCACCAAGCATGTCCTTCCTTGGCAAGCGCTGACTCTTGTTTGAAAGTTTTCTGTGTTGAATAAGAGGCCTTTGATTTTTTTTTTCCTTCTGACCTTTTTTCTTTTTTTAAATTGCTGTAGTTAAGAGCCCCGGGCCAGATCCTGCCCTTAGCTACTATTTCTATGGCATTTGGATTACACACATAAGCAAACACCAAGTGGAGTTCATTACAAACTTTTAATAACAACTTCCATCTGCATCTCTCTTTAGTGTGTAGAAGATGTTTGCACATATAACTAACTGTTCAGGGGCCCCACATATGTACAGACACTGTGATAGATAAAGCAGAAATTAGTCCTGTCTTACGGAGGAGTTGAGCCTCAGAGGAATCATATAGCTGGCCCTAGGCCACACAGGCATACACGGGCCTCAAGCCCAGACCTTTTGATTTTTAAATCTGTACCAAGGAGGACTCCATTCTGCATTGGTGATTACGGAATTATAAAAACACATGGAAAGGGGGGCTGGTAAATTATTCTTGTATCTAGTGCTTGCAAAAGATTTTAAAAGTGTGGAAGAGAACATAATCAAATGAAAGTAACTAGATTTGTAAAATCCAAGATGCAGGAAATAATCTTACAGAAACCATGGGGAAAGAATATGAAAGATTGCTACATTCATTTATCTAGTCTTTGACAATAATCTCCAGGAAGGGCTGAATGAGGGATGAGAGGATAGGTGGATGGAGCTACCTGGAGTCCTAGATAAGTTCTCCCAAGAGTGTGAGCCCAGACGGTTTAACTGTTGTGTCTACAGGGAGAGAGGGTGGAGGCAATAAGGAGATTGGCTTCTGTAAGGAGCAGAGATCAGGCCTGTAGTCCCAGCACTCTGGAGGCTGAAGCAGGGGGATGACACGTTCAGAGCCAGCTTGGGCTACAGAATAGTAAGACCCCGTGTCAAAAACAAAAACAAAAAAAAAAAAAAAAAGGAAAAATCAAATAAACAAAAAAGAAAGGAAGAAAAGAGGGGAGACACGTGTGTATGGAAACAGCGACTCCCTGGACCCCTGCCTCAGAATCATGTGTTTGGTTAACAGAGCCAACACTGTGTGGGCGGCCTCTGCTTGGAGTTTACCATTTGTCCATATTTTGATGTATTATTGATATTAGTCACCTCCACCAATTGGTGTGGAAATCTCAAGGTGCTCTAGGGGCTCCTGGGTTTACCCCAGAGACTCTGGAAATGTCCTTGGGTTTTAAAACCCCAAGGAACAGACAGGAGCTACCTGGCTGAGTAGAGAGCCGCTGAGAAGGGGCTGGGTTACACTCTCCCTTCCCCAGCCATTTGAAAGTGGGACTTTAGGTTTGGAAGAGCAGACCTCTGTGGTCTAGCCTTTGGGATGGGGGGGGGTTACAAACAGGGGGCAGGGGGTACAAACAGCAAGACAGGGGCATTGGGGAGAGGCTGGCTTGTAGGGGACCATTTGATGATCTCACCAAGAGTAGCTTTTGTTAGCAGTATGGCATTTGTAACCCCGCATATGTAGATGGGAGTTTTGATGATTCATGTCCTGACTCAGTGTTTGATAAGGTAAACTATAAAACTCTAAATGGACTCGTAATTTAAATGTTCAAAGGATATCTGTAGAAAGTCTTACACAAAATGAGGAATAGATATAATTCAGTATTTCAGATCATTCTTTTATATAAAGGATAATTAGTGCCACCCATTCTAAGTTGCTGGCATTCTAAGTGTGGATTTCTTATTTCCAATTTTGTTCAAAGTAAGGCTAACAGCATTTTGTGAGTGTCAATATGGCCCAGGAGATGTGGTGTTCTATTCAGTGGTATTGACTTGATTTCTCTGGGTTCTGTGTGGGTAATTACTGCTGAGGGGTTTGAACAGGATTCATTGGTTTCTTCTTGTGGTTTTGTGAGTTTTTGGCTTCACATTGGATTATGCTCCATTGTGAGGTATACAGGGCAATTACTGCTTTGTCTTAAATAAGTGACCTTTAAAAGTATGTAATCTCTCTCTCTCTCTCTCTCTCTCTCTCTCTCTCTCTCTCTCTCTCTCTCTCTGTCTCTCTCTGTCTCTCTCTCTCTGTGTGTGTGTGTGTTTGTGTGTGTGTGTGTGTGTGTGTGTGTGTGTGTGTGTGTAGACAGAAGTTTCTATATTGCACAGTCCCACAGTCCTTCAGTCCCAAATAAACACACAGAGGCTTATATTAATTATAAATTGTTTGGCCTGTTGCTCAGGCTTATAACTAACTAGCTCTTATACTTAAATTATCCCATAATTCTTGTCTATGTTTAGCCACGTGGCTTGGTACCTTTTCTCAGTCCAGCATTCTCATCTTACTTCCTCTGCATCTGGTGGCGATTCTGTCTCTGCCCTTCCTCTTCCTAGCCTTCTCCTAGTCTGATTGCCCTGCCTACACTTCCTGCCTGGCTACTGACCAATCAATGTTTTATTAAACCAATACGAGTGACAAATCTTTACAGTGTACAAGAGCATTATCCCACAGCATGTGTGTCTGAGTGTGTGCATGCACACATATGTGTGCTGGTGATCCCAGAGGCCAGGAGGAAGTGTTGGATCCCTTGGAGCGTTGGTGAGCTGCAAGCTGTGGGTGCTAGAATCTGAACTCTAGTCCTTTGGTAGTAGTAAGCTGTAACCACGGAGCCATCTCTCCAGCCCTTAAATGACCTTTGTATCACTATGTAATATTCCTTTATATAATAATTCTCCTGCTTCTCAAGTCTGCTTGGTCTGCAATAAATATAATCACTCTAGCTTATTTTTGGATAGAGTTAGCCTGGTATTGTTGTTTTTATATCTGCTGCTGAGTGGCTGCACCTGGTCCTACCACTGCCCTAGCTGCTGACTGCATCTCTACATCCACCACCTCCACAGCCACTGCTGCTGCTGACCCCTCACTGCTCAGGCTGCAGGGAGGGGGAAGCCTTCTCACACCTCCGCAGCTTTGGCTGCCTCCATGTAGAGAGCCAAATGTTTTTTTTTTAACTAAGTCTCTATCATATTATTTTGCCAATTAAGACTCTGGAGCCAGATGCTGGCATAAAAACTTGCTAGCTCAGGGAGGCAGAGGAAGCAGCCAGGTAACCTTCCTCCTCAGCTGTAGTCTCAGAAAGAGACCCTCTCCTACTCTGTCTGAAAACAAAACTCCTCCAACCCGATGTTCCTCCGTTCTACTTCCTGTGCCTCTTTCTCCAACCTCCAGACTTCCCTCACTCTCTATGATTACTTCCAGTCACTGGTTGCTTGCTCTGCCTCTCAACTTAAGATTGTTTTTATTTAATGCAATCTCGGGGTTCACAGTGTGATCAAACATCCTGCAACACAGTATAGCTTTTTAAATTATTTATTTATTTTATATTACTTGGGTATGTGTGCATGTGTGCACACATATGGAGGTCAGAGGACAACTTGCAGGAGTCAGTTCTCTCCTTCTATCTACCCTATGAGTTCTGGGAATTTAACTCAAGCCTGCAGGCCTGTGGCAAGCACCTTTACCTGCTGATCCACCTTAGACGTACAGCTCGGTTTATATTTATCGATTTACTCTTAATCCTTTCCGTCTTAAGGTGAATTTCTCATAGACAACAGATAGTTGGGTCTTAGTTCTTTGTTGGCTCAGACAGTCTCTGTTATGGTGATATTTTAATTGTGCTAAAATGTGATTTTATTTGTATGTTAGTAAATAAAGTTTGCCTGGAGATCAGAGGTCACATAGCCATAAGCAGAGTCAGGCAGTGGTAGCACACTCCCTTAATATGATCACATGGCAGGCAGAGTCTGTGTGTGGTCAAGGACACAGCCAAGCGTGGTAACAGGAGCCTTTAATCCTAGTACCAACCATAGAGACCTGGAGGTCTGTATAGACAGGCAGTGACGAGGAAGTCATGTGGCTGGGTTTAGAGCCAATGAGAAGGCAGAACAGGAAGGCAATAAAAACACAAGTTAGAAACTCTCTCTGGGGAAGCAACGGCAGCAAGGTGGTAAGATAAGGTAGTGGTGGCTCTTCGCTAGTTCTCTGATCTCTTTGGCTATTACCTCTGTATTTGGCTCTGTGTTTCTTATTTAATAAGACTGTTTAGAAATTCGTCTACACTCTGTCTTCTCAGTTCAGATTTAACCCTCCCCCTCCTTCCTTTGGCTCTCTCCCATCCTTGCCTGTTCCCTTTCTCTTCTTAACTAACTGTGTGTGTGTGTGTGTGTGTGTGTGTGTGTGTGTGTGTGTGTGTGTGCTAGTTTCATTAAGGTTGTTTACAGGAACATGTACTCTGCCATGTAAATGGCTACACAGTAAGAAAACATCTCTCCTTTCTCCATCATCTGTTCACTTTGTATAAATCTTTAGGGAGAGATGGACCCCTGGCTCTTCCTTCTGTGACATGGTGTTGACAAGCTTGGTCTTATATAGATCTTGCACAGGTAATCACAACTACTGTGACTTCAAAAGTGCAGCACCCACATCATACCTGCAAGTCAGCATTCCACAGGTATGTAGGCAGGTTTTTCTGTCTCCTCCCCTGCCAGCTCCAAAATAACCACACAGAGACTTTTTATTACTTATGAAAGCTTAGTAAAGTGAAAGAAAGAAAGAAAGAAAGAAAGAAAGAAAGAAAGAAAGAAAGAAAGAAAGAGAGAGAGAGAGAAAGAAAGAGAGAGAGAGAAAGAAAGAGAGAGAGAAAAAGAAAGAGAGAGAGAAAGAAAAGAAATCTTGGTCGATAGCTTAGGCTTGTTCTTAACTAGCTCTTATAACTTAAGTTAACCAGTATTTTTATTAATCTACATTTTACCATGTGATTTTCACCTCTATCCCATTCTGTGTGTCTGACTCATTCTGTGTCTGTCTGGCTTCTCCACCCTCCTTCTTCCCAGCATTCTCTCTGCCCTGGAAAATTCTGCCCAGCTATTGGCCGTTCAGCTTTTTATTAAACCAATCCAACTGATAAGTCTTCACAGTGAACAAAGAGATTATTCCACAACACAGGTCCTCCCCAGTTTCTTCTATTCATACTTTTTTTTTAACCACGCCTGCTTCTGGAATGTTTCCTGAGCCTCGGAGAGGATGGATAGCTGTCCTCTTTATGGCTGGGCATTTATTTATTTTCAGTACTTTGACTAGTTATGAGCCTTTGCAGTGACCATTGCAAAAAGAAGTTTCTCTCTGGTCAAAGATGAAAGCAGCACTGATCTATGGGCATAAACATAGTTATTTAGAAGACCATTTTATGGGTACATCATGTCTATGTAGCAAAACAACAGCAGTTTCCCCCACTCAGGCCTATGACCTTTCTAGCCACAGGCTCTATCTGTTTCCAGCATCAGAGGTGAATTCCTCCCAATCAGAAGGCAGCTGGTTACCCTGCAGCTGGTTTACAGCACCACAGGTGAATTCCTCCCAATCAGAAGGCAGCTGGTTACCCTGTAGCTGGTTTCCAGCATCAGAAGTGAATTCCTCCCAATCAGAAGGCAGCTGGTTATCCTGTAGCTGGTTTCCAGCATCAGAGGTGAATTCCTCCCGATCAGAAGGCAGCTGGTTACCCTGTCGCATACTACGCTATTGCACTGGTGGACTCACGTTGCTGGGCTGCTCAGTGTTGTTGCAGGAAGAGTCCATAGCTGTGTAATACTGCTGATGACAGTTAACCCCCAGCAGCCCGAGGATAGCATCTGCTGGCAAGCTCAGGGCTCCAGAATGGAGGAAATCTCCAGTTCAGTTCCAGATTGATTTCTTTATGTCTGTGAACAAGGCATATGGCTTGCATGACTTTCTACGAGAAGTCTTGTGTAATTCTTATTTCTGTTCCTCTTACGTGCCAACTGTTTCTCCTCTGCATGTCAAGATTTTGTTTGTATTCTATTTTCTGCACTTTGAATTTGTGTGTGTGTGTGTGTGTGTGTGTGTGTGTGTGTGTGTGTGTGTATGTGTGTATCTAAGCCTCTTGGATCTGTGGTTTGGTGTGTCTCATTAATTCTGGAAACACTTCACCCGTATTACTTCAATTGTTTCTTTGCCCTTTATAAATTCTCCATCCGATATCCCAGGTATGTTCCATTGTCTGCAACTTCTGCACAGTTAGTGACATACGGTGTCCTGTTTGTTCTCACTTCTTTCCTCCTTACATACCGTGTCCTGTTTGTTCTCACTTCTTGTCTCTTTACAGTTCAGTTTCAGAAACTTTCACTGATGTATCTTCCAGTCCACTGATCCTTTCTCTGGCCGTGTTTAGTCTCTCCTAAGTCCAACAAATGCTTTCTTTGCATCTGTTAGTGGTTTTGGTTGCTATTATTTCCTTTTGATTTTTATGTAGAGTTTCTGCTTTTCAACTTATTCTTCATCTATTCTTGCATGTTGTCAAACTTTTTATAACATAATTAGCATATTAAGCATAGTTATTTTGCATGCCTTATCTCTTAATTCCACAATCTGTGTCATATCTGATGTTTCTCTTTTCAGATTGCTCCTTTTAAGCATTTCTTGTCATATTTTTTTGCATTATTTTAAAACCATGGTAATTACTTTCTCACTTCTGCTACCAGAATGTTAGAGACTTTTCTTAGGTCTTCATCTTGAAGGAGAGTGGAGTTCCTGGAAAACAAAATCATCTAAAGGGATGCCAAAGGCAATTATTCAGAACACAAACCTTCACTGTTAAAGAGATTGAGAAATTTTTCACAGAAAAGAAAATTTTCTGAGGGAGTCACATAAAAGCCAACTTACCGAACTCAAAGTTTTACCTGTTTTATTAGCAGATATTAATTATGCATGGCAATGGACTTACAACACCTTCACACGTGTAAATAAAGTATTTTGACTGCACTCAATAGCCATTATCCTCTTCTGACCTTCCTGCACTTCTGCTGACTGTCCCGTCTTCACGGCCAGTCCTGTTTCCTTCCTTCCTCCCTCCCTCCCTCCCTCCCTCCCTCCCTCCCTCCCTCCTTGGTATGTGTAGCCCGGTGAATGTAATTAGGGTTCATTTACAGTAGCATGGACACCTCGCCAGTAGCTGCACCACTAAAGAGAATGTTTCTCCCAGGATGACAAGATGGCTCAGGGGGTAAAGGTCTTGCCGCCAAGCCCCACAACCTGAGTTCAATCCCCAGACTCACAGGGTGGAAGGAGGGAACTAACTCCCATAACTTGTTCTCTGATTACTATGTGTGCCTACACATACACACATGCACCTACACACACACACACACACACACACATACACACACACACCTACACACACACACACACATACACACACACCTACACACACACATACACACACACACACACACACGCACACACACTTAAAAAATAAGTCTTTAAAAAAGAGAAGTCTTAAAGATATTTTATTTTTAAAACTAAAATCTTCTAGATTTACAGGGAAAAGCATTTAAACCCAGTTCACTCCTCTCTTCCACAGCCTTATTGTTGTGCCCCTCCGAAAGCCTTTCAAGTGGGACTTCTGAATGTCAATCCCAGACAATAGCTAACGCTGTGAGGACAAAGACATCTTTCTTCTTAACTAAAGACAGAATTCCAGGAACTGTTCACTACTGAGGAGAGGAGAGCACCAAGACACTTGCTGTCTACACACCCAGAGGCCCATGCCTGAAACCAGAGTTTAAAGCCATGCAGATCTTTTCTAGAAAGACAGCAGAGGGTAATTCAAGAGGAGTGAGTTCAGAGGCTGGTGTAAACAAAAACATTAAGAGGCATTTTACACCAAAAACTAATTTTAATTAATTAGTTAATTATGGAAATAGCATTGTGACTAATTAATATGTAAGGGACAAAATGACACACTATTAGGAAGTTTCTTTAAACACTTTTTGGGTATAGTAGCATGCACCTGTGATTCCAGCACTTGGGTGGTCAGGATTCTAGCACGAGGGTCAGGAGTTCAAGGTTATCCTCAGCTACATAGTGAGTATTAGGGCAGCCTGAACTACATGAGACCATATTTCAAAGATAAATACATGCATACATACATACAAAAATTTATAAATACTTCAAAAGAAGGAATGAAGGGAAGTAAAGAAGGGAGAAACAGGGAGAAAAGAGGAAAAATAGGTGAAGATATGAAAACATTATGATTTTAAATTTGATTATGGACACACACATGTAGCTAGAGTTTTCCTGCCTGGTCCACAGTCAGGACAAATCTCTCTCACCTGCCAGTCCCACAGCCGCTCAGACCCAACCAAGTAAACACAGAGAGTTATATTGCTTACAAACTATATGGCCATGGCAGGCTTCTTACTAACTGTTCTTATAGCTTAAAGTAATCCATTTCCATAAATCTATACCTTGCCACGTGGCTCATGGCTTACCGGCATCTTTACATGCTGCTTGTCCTGGTGGTGGCTGGCAGTGTCTCCTTCCACCTTCCTGTTCTTTTCTCCTCTCTGTTAGTCCCGCCTATACTTCCTGCCTAGCCACTGGCCAATCAGTGTTTTATTTATTGACCAATCAGAGCAACACATTTGCCATACAGAACATCCCACAGCACACACATATATAAATTATTAATTTCTTGAGCTGTCACAACAAATTCCTCCACACTTGGGAGCTTAAGCAATATCAATTTAATGTCTCACAGATCGGAGGCCGGAGATGTGAACTCCAGCCACCCGTGAGGCCACCCCTCCTGGAGCCTTCTTTGCCCTCCCTGCGTCCTCTGGCTCCGAGCCTTGGGCTGTGCTGGTCCCACCCTGTGCGTGTTCCATGGTCACATGGCTTTCTCCTCAGTGTCTCTCTCTTCCCTGTCCTTCTGCTTCTCAGAAGGACATTTGTACACACTCAACAGTTCCTGCCCTTGGGAGGTTGACACAGGAGGGTAGCTAGTTCCAGGTCAACCAGGGCTATAGAGTGTAGCTCGAATTCTAATTGGTCGTAATAGTATAGATATAGGGATAAATGCTGAAAGATCAGAGAGACAAAAGAGTCAACTACTAGAGAGACTTGTTTTTTCTAAAGAGACTTCTTACCTCTACCAAATCCTCAGACCAAAGGGGGCTGAGCGCCTGTCTCCTCGAGCTTCTTTTACTGTCTCCTCCTCCTCCCCAGTGCTGGGATTAAAGGCATGAGCTTCCACTGCCTGGCTCTGTTTCTCTTTTAGACTGGATCAATCTCATGTAGCGCAGGGTGGCCTTGAACTCCTGATCTCCCTGCTTCCTCCTCCCCAGTGCTGGGATTAAAGGTCTGCACCACCACTGCCTGGTCTCTATGGTTAACTAGTGGCTAGCTCTGCCCTCTGATCTCCAGGCAAGCTTTATTTGTCAGAACACAAACAAAATATCACACAACAGAGTGAAACCCTGCCTCAAAAAATGAAAAACAAGTAAGTAAGCAAGCAAACACAAAACGGTTATCAATAGATTGCTGTCCAGATGACTCAGGATATTGCCTTAAGATGCTTAAGTTAGTTTTATCTGTACAGATTGTTTTCCCAGTTAGGGTCATATTCACGGATTCTTGGAGGTAGGAAATAGAAGTGCCTGTTTGAAAACCCCATTCAATACACTTCTTGGCATATTATGTATGTTATTCATATCCTTACCCATCCCCATGTTACTTCTTCTTTCTCTTGAACAGGGTTTTTCTATGTAGCCCTAGATGGCCTGGGACTTCAGAATTCACTATGTGCATTAGGATAGCCTTGGCCATCCGGTGATCCTCCTGCCTCTGCCTCTTGAGTTCTGGGATCAATGGAAGGAACGAAGAGGATTTAATTCATTCTCTTTGACTTTCCACATTCCTCCTATGGCTAGAAAAGTGTGAATGGGCACGGTGGGGGGAGGGGACCTGAACACAGGTCTTTGTGCATGCTAGGTGTATTAGTTACTTTTCTGCTACTGTGATAAAACACTCTGACCAAAGCAAGTTAAGGAAGAAAGGGTTTGTGTTGGCTTCTGGTTCTAGAAGGGATAGAGTTCAATGTGACAGAGAAGGCATGGCATGGAGGCAGGAGCTGGATACTCAAAGCCCATATCCAGAGAAATACTTACTTCACAAGGCTGCACCTCCAAAAGATTCCAAAACTGCCTCCAAACAGCACCACCAACCAGGTGTTCAAATACACGAGCCTATAGGAGATATTTCTCATTTGGGCCACCGCATTGGCCCCTGACCCTCAACGGCTCATGGCCATGTCATAATGAAAACTACATTTAATCCAACTTCAAAAATCCCCATAGTCTTTAACAGTCTCAACACTGTTCAATAATCCAGTCTCTTCTGAGACTTAAGGCAAGCTCTTAACTGTGACCCCTCTAAAAGAAAATATAAAACAACAACAGCAAATTAAATGTACCCAACATACAATGGCGCAGAATACACATTCCCATTCCCAAAGGGAGGAATGGGGCCATAATGGGGAAACACCGGACCAAAGGAAGACAAAACCGAAACGAAATAGGACAAACACCGAATCCTGTATCCAGCTCCATGTCTAGTGTCTGAGGCTTCAATTTCAAAGGCTCCACCCCGCCCTCTTCGCTGCCTACAACATACATCTCTCTCCCTTGGGCTGGTTCCATTCCCTGTATGTAGCTCTCCTTGGCAGATGTTTCTCGGCTCTGGCATCGCCAACATCTCGGGGTCTCTACTGCAACCCAGGCTTTACCGTCTACCACTTTACCCAATGACCTCTCGGGGCTTTCTCACAGGGACCCGGATCCTGTCATCTGTTGTCTGGCCTTGGTGGCTCTCTGA
This sequence comes from Peromyscus attwateri, assembly GCA_902168425.1. Classification (NCBI taxonomy): domain Eukaryota; kingdom Metazoa; phylum Chordata; class Mammalia; order Rodentia; family Cricetidae; genus Peromyscus; species Peromyscus attwateri. Next base: position 27,294 of record CABHPP010000913.1, read on the forward strand.
AACTGTGGGGAAAGAATCTACGCTCACCTCAATCTTTCATCTTTCTTGTCTCCAACACCAGGATCATGTGGGTGGCACTACCAAGCTCAGCTGCCAGCTTGGGATGGACCCTCATCCCCTTGACTCTGGCAGCAGCAGCTTCTGTCTGCTGACACAATTGCTTTGTAGGCACAAGCAACCCCTTTGGCTCTCTAGCACAAACTGAAGGCTTAGCTGGGTGGAGTAGTGCTCTGAGGGCATCTTTTCTATCTTTCCTGTTCAGAGCAGGAGGCCTCTCTTCACTGGTTCTGATCTTAACAACGACAGCCTCTTTTTCAGCACATGACCTGACTCAACCTTTCTAGTGCTCTTTTCTTCTCCAAACTGCACTTTTTTTCCTTCGTTTCTTCCTTAGTTGTTGCTCTTTCTCATTGTAGACATGGACACAAGTGATCAGTAATAACCATGCCGGAGACTCAACATTATGCTGTCTTAGAAGTCCCCCCAACCAGAGATATGAATCCATTACTTTCTGATTCCTCCTTAGGCAAGTTCTAGAACATGGAAAGAAGGCAACTAGTATGTTCTCTAAAATGTCACATGAATGGCCTCCAGCCCAGCTGCTACAGAGTCCTTCTTCCCCTTTGAAGCCTCACAGGCTGGGCCTCCACAGTACACATGACTCTCAGCCCGTATCTTCCAGGATCCCCCTAGAATCACCCATTAAGCTCTGCTTGCAGCATTTCATGGCTTTTCCAGTCCACAGTTCTAAAGTCTTCCCCAGTCCCCAAAAACACAGTATGGTGAACTTCTTCAGAGCCCCAACCCTGCCTCTACTGGTCCCAAGTTCTGTATTTGTTTCTTCCTTCCTGCAGCCAAGAGCCCTCTCACCCCGCTGCCTCAAGCCATGAGCCAAAGCAAACCCTCTTCCTTCTTTAAATCGCTTCTTGTTAAGTGTTGGATTGTAACAATGAGAAAAGTAACGAATACAGAGCGGGGCAGGCACAGTCGACCAGAACAGATGTGGCCTCCACATGGGCTGGGACATGACTTACTGAACTTGAACAAGGCCAGACACTTCCTCGGTCAGTAATCCAGGCTACAAAGTAAGAAGAAGAGAAGTTAGGAGGAGGAAGGCAGTGAAAGGAGGAGGAGGAGGAGGAAAAAGAGGAAGAGGACGAAGAGGAGAAGGGAGAGCCACAGTGGAGGCTGATGCCAAGGTGGGATTGTGCCTGTGTGATTAAAACTCCAGATGAAGAAGAGGGGAACTGTGAATAACGAGAAGAAAACACCCAGTAGAGAGGAGAGCTGCAGGGAGAGGGTGATCACGTGTGCCTAGGAGCTGCAAAGAGCAGCAGGCCCCTGGGGCCCGTTCCAGGCTAGTACTTAGTGTGGCTTGACTTTTCCTGCCTGGCCCACAGTCAGGATAAATCTCTTTCACCTGCCAGTCCCACCGCCGCTCAGACCCAACCAAGGAAACACAGAGACTTATATTACTTACAAACTGTATGGCCGTGGCAGGCTTCTTGCTAACTGTTCTTATATCTTAAATTAATCCATTTCCATAAATCTATACCTTGCCATATGGCTCGTGGCTTACCGGCATCTTTACATGCTGCTTGTCCTGGCGGTTGCTGGCTGGCAGGCAGGCAGCCTCCTTCTGCCTTCCTGCTCTTTTAATTCTCTCTGTTAGCCCCGCCTATACTTCCTGCCTAGCCACTGGCCAATCAGTGCTTTATTAGCAACACATTTGCCATACAGAACATTCCCACAGCAACTTAGTGTTATAATAATAAGTGTGTGTGTGTGTGTGTGTGTGTGTGTGTGTGTGTGGTGTTGTTTTGCTGAGACAGGGTCTCACACAGCCCAGGGTGTCCTTGAACTCACTATATAGCTGTGACTCTTCCTGAACTCCTTTTCCTCTGCCTCCTCCTCCTAAGCACTGAGGTCACAGGCATGTACCACCCACCTTGGTTAACTCCACCTTTGTCAAGAGTTTTACTGGGTCTTTCGGCACTGAAAGTATCCAAGCTCAAACAATCTTTCCTCTACTCCATGCCATGCTGAATTATGCTTTATTTGTTCAGCTTATGTTTCTAGCCAGAAAACACTTGAGATGTTAAATTATAACCAGAACAGGAAGTGTTCTAAATCCCCACCCTTCTGGAAAGGTGCTTATCTGTGCTTATCAAACTGGCAGGATACCTATGCTGAAAACCTAGCCTGGAAGTCCAGAATGGCGGTACAAGGCTGGGGAGGCAAGGATGTAGCAGGAGTCACGAAGAAGGAATGTCTTGCCCACCTCCAGCACTATCTCCTGATGTTTTTCTTTGCCTTGTTTCTCTGGTTTCGGATCAGAACCTGGGGCTCCTGTGCTGTCTCCATTTCAGATCCTCTCTGATGACATTGCTTCCCAGTGGCTGTACAAGTCATGAAAAGAATTGAATTCTCTTGCAAACGCTTTGTCTATACTAATGTTAGGGTGGATGTCTTTAGCACCAGTTTTCCAACAGGAGTGGAAGCAAGAAAGAGAAGAAAGAAGGCACCTGCTCTTTATTATAAGGCTAAAGACATGGGCCAGCGAAATGGCTCAGTGGGTGAAGCATCCACTGCCAAGCCTGATGATCTGAGTTCAAACACCAGGACTCAATGATCGTTGACAGCAGATTCCACAGGCACACACACATAAATAAATAAATTGAATATAAAAAAGAGAAACTGTTTGAAAACTTATCAAACATCATAACACAAGCTTTATAACTATTATCATTATTGTTACTATTATTGAGACAGGGTTTCCCTATGTAGATCTATCTGGCCTGGAACTCATATATAGACTAGGCTGACCTCATAGTTGTAGCAATCCTCCTGCCTCTGTGTGTCCCTACTCTGAGAACTAGGATTACTGGCATGCACTATCATGCCTAGAGCTTATTATATGTATGTATATATGTATAATTATGCATAATATATTATGTATAAAATAACGGGTTTGATATGCCGTCTTCATATGCACATATCACTCTACTTTACTCCTCTTTACCCACTCCCTTGTTTCCCCTCTTACTTGTTTCGTTTTGCCATAGTCTGAATGTGACATATCTGCCATTGGTCACCTGTTTCAACAATTGGTCCCCAGCTGGTAGCATTGTTTTGGAAGGCTGTGGAAGCTTTAGGAGGTGGAGCCTTGTTGAAGAAAGTGAATGGGGATGGGGAGGGCACAACATGACCAGCGATCTCATACCCCTGCCACCGTTCTTTCCTGACCAGGATGGGTTGTATCTCCTCCTCCTCTCCTCCCCCCCTTTTTGTTTTGTTTTGTTTTGTTTTTTGAGACCAGGGCTCACTGGGTAGCCCTGGCTGTCCTGGAACTCACTGTGTAGACCAGGCTGGCCTTGAACTAAAAGAGATCCACTGGCCTCTGCCTCCCAAGTGCTGGGATTAAAGGCATGCACCACTACTGCCCCAGCTTAATTGTATCCCTTCTTAACTCTTAAGACGAAACAGAACCTCCCTCTTTAAAGCTGCTCCTTGTGAGATATTTGAGGACTGACTTTTGAGATGGTTTGCATACAGACCTCAGGCTGGCCCTCAGCTCACCAAATGTAGCCAAGGCTGGTCGCAAACTCACGATCTTGCATCTATCTCCACATGCTGGGATTTCAGGTGTGAGCCACCACACACAGCAGAACTATCTTAGTTACAAGAATCACTGTCATTTCATCTCTTAGTGTTAGTGGCTCTTTATATTCTGACTATGGAATCTCTTGCTATATAATCAAATCCCCAAATAGGGGAAATTAGCCTTTATCATTTCAGGGATAGTACCACACATAGATCCTTCTTTGATCACGAGTTTCTAATCCCACTTCCCATCTGAAAAGGGTGATGATGTAATCTGTAATTGTGTCTGCAAAGCTGGGAGTAATCTGGGAGATTAGGAGATGCAGAGCAAGAACACAGATTGCTGCTTGGCCAAGTCTGTCATTGGTGGTGCTGGGCGGAGCCTTGTCCTGACTCAGCGGGGAAGAGATTTCATAGGTCAGCACCATCTGTCTTCCACATGGGCCTGATTTAGCCCAACCTTGCTTTACACGTTAGAAATTAGAGCCCCTGCAGCTTACAAGGCTCTCCAAATGCTACACCAGTTGTCACTGGCAGAGCAAAGACTGTGCATTCAGTGGAAAGTTGGTCCTTTTTTTTTTTTTAATATAACATTCTCAAGGAGGAAAGGTTAATGTTTGGCTCACAGTAGATGACAGGACAACTGCTCGATGGCCCGTTGGTGCAATCAGGAGATGAGGTAACACTAGACAGCTAAGGCTGGTGCATAAACCGTGAAACTTGGTGCTAGAGAGGCAGTTCAGCCATTAGGAGCGCTTGCAGGGGACCAGGGTTCAGTCCCCAGCACCTACATGGTGACTCACAACCATCTGAAGCTCTAGCCCTAGGGGATCCGACTCTCACTTGTGGCCTCTGCAGGCACCAGGCACACAGGTGATATACGTACATATATGCAGACAAACACACATACACATCAAATAAAAATAAATAAATCCTACACAAACAAAAATGTTAACTTTTCTTTTTATAGGCAGAGGGAGTATACTCAAATAGTGATAGGAAGCATAGGAAACAGCCTGTTTACCCTTATCAGATATTATATGCTGAGCATATTGCTTGTGATATAATGGTTTACACCATCATCACTATCAGTTTATGAGTGAGGCATTGTGCTTTGCTAACAGCCACGAAGCTCCTAGGTGGTAGGAATTCCCCAGCTCCATTGTAATCCCATGGGACCACTGTTGTGCATATAGTCCACTGTTGACCAAAATATCGTTACATAGCACATGATGCGTAAGTGTTTTAATCCTACATCTTTTTGTTTTCTTCATTGTATCCCCTTTGGGGCAGAGGTATTCATTTTGATCAAGTCCAGTTTCCAATAGTGTCTTCTATGCTTTTATAAGTTGTCTGCACATTGCTTCCTACCCTAAATTTTGTTTTGTCTTGTTTTCGACTACAATTTTTGGAGTGTTAGCTTTCGTGTTTAGGATTGCAGTCATTATTTAGTTTGTTGTACTGTGTGTTTTGAGGCAGGGTCTCATTCTATAGCTCAGGCTGGCCTTGAACTCTTGGCAGTCCTTCTGCCTCAGCCTCCTAATGGTTGAGAATTGCAGGCATGAGCCACCAAGCCTGGATTGTTTATTTTCAAATCATAAGTAAGAAAACAATTTATTCTTGACCTAAGTATGAATGAAAGTAAGCAGGTAGCATGCATGTATCCATTTCTCTTTGCTCTTGATTATGGACGTGGTATGACCACCTGTCTCAAGCTCTTGCCTTGATTTACCCCAAAATGATGTATGGTGACCTGGAACTGATGGTGCCTACAGGCTATGCAGAATGAAGGTCACAGACTCTCTGGACTAAGAGCCTTCAACCAATGATCAGCTAGAGAGAAAACCAAACAGAAACTCCTGCTGGTCAGAAGGAGTCCAAGCATGGAAAAGAACACCCTGTGGCCAGGTCTAGGAGTTTTTAAGTTATTAAAGAGGAAGATGAAGGCATTAGTGTAAATGGCAGCTTTCTTTCCCAAGGGTACAGCTCTTTAGTCAATGCTGTGGACGGGCATCTTTGCCTCTTTTGGGAGATCCAAGCTCTAGTGCTGTGGGATGTCTTTATGTACAGCATGAATATATGTTGCTCTGACTGGTTGATAAATAAAGCTGTTTGGCCAATGGCGAGGTGGAATAAGGTTAGGCAGGACATTCGAACTGAAGAGACGGAGGAAGAAAGAGTGGGAGGAGAGGCCAGTCTGAGGCAGGAGCAACACGATGCCCACAGACCAGTAACGCCACGGCCAGGTGGTAACATATAGATTAATAGAAATGGGTTGAGTTAAGTTGTAAGAGCTAGCTAACAAGAAGCCTGACCCATAGGCCATATAGTTTGTAAATAATAGAAGCCTCTGTGTGTTTATTTGGGATCAAGAGGCTGCGGGACATGGGTGGGAGAGATTCATCCTGACTTCAGGGCCAGGCAGAACTGGAGAAATTTGCGGCTACCCTTCAGAGAGCCTCGGAAGACTTTGGTGACTCCTGCAGGGTCTTATCCTTCTGTCTTCATTCCCTGACACATTTCCTTCTCAAGGTAATGTCTAATAAAGGACGCCTCTGCAAACAATGCTGAGTCATAGGCCCCAAGGAGCGACCAAAGCAGAATGTGTTACCAATTGGACGGATTACCTACTTTTGGAGACTGAGCCTGGAAAATTCTTCAGAGTTTTTCTCAAAACAACTCTTGAGGACTAGGGAGATGGCACAGTGGGTGATGGGACCCTGCTGCCAAGCCTAACAGCCTGAGTTCAGTTCCTCAGGGCTCCACAGGGTGGAAGGAGAGAATCAGCTCCTTCAAGTCATCCTCTGAACACCACACACAAGCTGTGGCATGCTTACACCCACATCCACACCCAAGTAAATGTAATTGGGGAGAAAAACAACCAGCTCTTGAAGTAACTACATGAAAACAATGAGAGGGACAGGCAAGTTAAACTCATTTGTCACCTCTGTTCTGAGCTGTTATTTTCATACCAACCCACTAAATCCTAGTGTTCAGGTAGCAAGAACAGACAAGGAGAGACATGCCCAGAGACAAGCACACAGAGAAAATTTTAAAAAATCGATTTAACCCAAGGACTTGAGCAAGGCTGATTTAAATTGTTTATCTTTAATGATCCCAAGAGGCCGCTAGGTAGGAAGAAACCCTGAGATGTTGTTTATGAGGAGGAAACCAATGTAAAGTGAGGTCGCCAATGTAAAGGGGAGTCTATCCAAGAAGATTTCTTCCCACCAGTAAATAATCAACTCTGCAGCTACATGGAGAGGCCAGGAGGAAGCTGGACAGGTGGGCCTTGCCAGCTTTCTATTAGCAAAAAGGAAGTTCCCGTAGAAATCCAAGAGAAGACGACGGGTCTGAGAGCTCACAGATAGACCAAACTGTGGAGGTCTCTGGAGGCGAGCCAGAGAAGAAAGAGTTTGGCAAGGGAAAGAGGGTGAGTGAATTTGAAGATGCAGACAAGGTGGGTGCAGAGAAAGTAGTCGTAATTGTAAAGGAAATAGGGAAGGTGCACTGAACGAGACCACACCCACTGAAGATTCCAACTGGGCGGGGGGTGGGGGCGTGGGGGGGGGGGGGGGTTGGCTATTCTTGTGAAAGGAGGCAGTCTGCATAGGGAATGCCACTGAAGAATCTACCTGATCAAAAACGGCCACCTAGAAAAGTGTTTTCCCAGGTTCAGCCACCAAGGAACACAACAGCCCCCACAGATTTGACACAAGGGGGCCATATTGCTTACTGGGCTGGCAGCAGAACCTGGCAATGTCATTCACTGGCTTTCCAAGCATGCAAACTGCAACAGTTATCAGGTCATAGAGCTTGCACCAAGATTATAGGAACTCACTGAGGCCAGGCAATATACAGCAGGTTCAGATTTCCCAAGAGGCCATTTGCATAAAGCTGTGAAAATCAAGCCTAAATTGCAATGGGAAACGAGGATATGGGCTATGACAGGCCCTTGGGACATCTGCTGATGAAAACCGTAGGCACAGAATAGAGGTCGCCCAAGAGACAGGAGGCCCTGTGTGTTACAGGCAGCAGAGCTGGAAGGGTGGAGCCCAGATGATGCTACCACCAGCCCAAGATGCCAGACTCGAAGCTGCATGGCTTGCTATTTGCCCTGCTAGGTTTGGGTGTTGCTCCAGTATGATCTTCCCTTGTTACCCTCCTAGTCTTCCCTTTTTGAATGACTACGATTCCATCATATATCTATATATATATATATATATATATATATGTATATCTATATATAGATATATATATTTCATTTTTCGAGGCAGGGTTTCTCTGTGTAGTTTTGGTGCCTATCCTGGATCTCGCTCTGTAGACCAGGCTGGCCTGGAACACACAGAGATCTGCCTGGCTCTGCCTCCTGAGTGTTTGGATCAAAGGTGTGTGCCACCACCGCCCAGCGATTCCATCATATGTTAAAAGCATGAAACTTAATTTTTCCTCCTCCTGGGACTCTTAATTAAGAGAGTGTCTTGAATCTCAGAAGAGATTTTGGACTTTGGGGCTTTTGAGAAATGTTAGAGCTGTTAAGATCTGAGGGCCTCTTGAAGATGAACCAAATGAATTTTGCATTACGATATGTCCCCAAGCCTTTGGCAACCAGGGGTGGAATGTTGTGATTCAAAAGTGATGTTCTGGGGTGTCAAGTTGGCAGGGGGTAGATTTGTAATGATCAATCTTCCTTGTCAACATGACTAGATTTAGAATCATCTAGGAAGCACATGCGTAGGCATGCCCATGAGGATGCTTCCAGAGCAGTTTAACTGAGGATGGAAAACGTACCCTAAATATAAATGGCACCACCCCATGGGATAGAATCCAGACGGAACGAAGAGGAAAAAAGCATTCATCTCTCCCTGCTTCCTAATTCCAGCATGATGTGATCAGCAGCCTCACATGGCTGCCACTACGGCTGGAGTCACCACTGCCCCACACAGCTGCCACTACAGCTAGTCACCAAGCCCATCCAACAGTGACGAGCTATACCCTCAGTCCTTGAGCTACAATAAACCCTTCGTTCCCTAGATTGCTTTTGTCAAGCATTTCATCACAGAAACGAGAAAAGCAACTAACTCACCCTCTCTGGGCAGGGAAAATTGAGAGTTTCTATCACTCGCCTTGGGGAAGGAGTTATAAGCCAGGAAGAAATTACAACAAGCTATATTATATATCATAATTTATATCTTAATATAAGAGCTTGGTCAAGCCCTTCGTTATATCTTACTATTGTTTCTGAGGTAATAAAATGTATTTACATGTTTTAGTCATGCCAGAAATACAACAGAGAATAAATTATTTCATCCCAGGAAGAAATTCATCCATCCATTCCTTTCCTCCTTTCCTTTTCTTTTCCTTTTTGGCAGAGTCTCATGTAGCCTAGAACGGTGTAAATTCGCTGAGGATGATCTTGAACTCCTGATGCTCTTGCCGCTTTCCTGCTCTGTGCTCAGATTTCAGGTGTGTGTTACCTGGCAAGGAAATTTCATTCAGAAGAAAACTAACTTTAGAGAAAATGGGGTGGGAGGGCAGTGGGTTGCACAGCATGACCTGATGCATAACACTTTCCTAGGAGATTGGAATATTCCATCCTGCTGCAGAAGCTCCTTAAGCGGGAAGAGAAACAACACAAAAAAGCTTCAGGAAGTCCCTGAAACTGACCAGATCACTAGGCCCCCTCCCTGCCAGAATAAACAATAAAAGCTGAGAGTCTCTCTCAGACAAGGAAGCTGAGCTCAAAGAAGACTCTGAGACCAGACCAACTGCTTGGAAGAAGCAAAAACCAGCCAAGCTGCCTGGAAGACCAACTGAGTCACTTGAAAAACACATTCTCCAACCTGTTGAGATGCCTGCAGGCTGTGCAGTGTGCTCCAGGTTCCTACCTTTGTGAGCTGTCACCCATGTGAGCCTTTGTGATTCAGCTATCTTTGAGTCATTTCTGCTTTTGTAAGTAACCCCAATAAACTCCTTGCTTCACCACGTTGGACTTTGGCAGTGTCCACATTTTGATTTGTCATAGGTTCCCTGTCAGGGGTGAGTAGGCATGTGTGTTGCATCTCCCTGGGAAAAGTTCTGTCACACAACACTCCCGTTATCAGATGGGACTGGTAGAGGTAAGATTGACCTTGAGCATGTTATTTAGGTGCTGTAGTTGTCATAACTTTTAAACCCCCCAATTCTGCTGCATTACCCCATTTTGTTGACCTCTACCTAAGGCCTTACTGGCAATCTTAATTAGCAGAGGACTGACGGGGAGGAAGAGGAGGAAGAGGAAGAAGGATGCAAGGATGCGACTTCGGTGGTTCGGTGCCATATGCCAGCACCAGGGGCTTCCGTGCTGCAGTCCTGCTCGGGGGTGGGCCTGGAGGAGACTGAAGAAGGTGCTTGTGGGTGGGCAGGTCCTCAAACAAGGTATCCAGTGTTCCCTTTGATGTCAAAGTAACGTTTCCAGAGAAAAGAATCTGTATCCAGGATTGGTAGTGGCTAATGATTTGGCCATAAAAGAGTCTCATAAAACCCAAAATGACCTAGAATAAACTAAAACATTGAAAAGAACAGAAGAAACATTGTAAAAACAAAACTATACTTAATGACTTCAGACCCATAAGAGAAAACAAGAGCAAGATAATAATAATAATAATAATAATAATAATAATAATAATAGAATAAAATTCAGGAAAAGGTTCCTGAAAATAACAATAAAATAATAATAATTATTATTATTTAATAATAATAATATTAAGATAACCATAACAATAAGAGGCTAGTGATTTGGCCCAGTGGGTAAAGATGCTTTCTGCCAAGCCTGGCCACCTGAATTCAATCATCAATACTTACTTGGCTATTTGCTGATTCTACAAGTTGTTTGCTGATCTCTACACTGGTGCCGTGGCTATACACACACACACACACACACACACACACACACGCACACACACACGTAAATATATAAATACACAAATAGAGCTCACAAAATGGAACAGGTTAACAAAACTTAGTTCTTCAATAGAAGTGTCAGATACTGATGTTGATCAAAATCTCCCAGGATGGAGAACAGTGGTAGAAAATAAGACAATTAGAGAATCATTCTAGGAAGCTCAAAATCCAGCCAACAGATACCACATACGGGGGGCCAGAAGAAAGATGTGTCTACAAAATGATGAAGAAGTGCTCCCCAGAACGACAGCACGTGCACTTGATACAGGAGCACAGAAGCCCAGTGTGATGACGAAGGGCTGGGGACTTGGCTTGGCCAATGAAGTGCTCACTGCACAAGGGTGAGGACCCGAGTTCCAGCCCCAGAACCTGCATCACAAGCTGAGTGTGGTGGTCCACGTTTGTCACCCGAGTGCTGGGAAGGTGAAGAGAGGTAGATCCCCAGGGCTGGCCAGCTAGCCTTAAGTAACAGGTGAGTTTCAGGTGCAGCGAGAGACATTGTTTCAAATAAACAAGGTTGGTATCCTCTAAGGAAGGACACCATAAGTTTACCTCTGGCCTCCACATACATGTGCATAAGCACTTACACACACACACACACACACACACACACACACACACACACCTCAATATAGTAACAAAAAAGCTGGTGGTGCTGTTGGTGATATTGATGGTGGTGGTGATAATATGGCACACCAAAGAACATCATTCTGGATTTTCATAAAACTTAAAGGGTGGCTTCGAAATTGATTTTAGAAAGGCATCCTCAAAGACCATTCTTTCCACAGACAGACGAATATAGATAAATTTTCTGCAAATGTTGTCTTCTTTTATCTAAAGCCACGATATTTTTATGTCCTTTCCCCTTTAAATTCTACTCCCCATAAAATAAGTCAAACCTCCCCCCTCCCTTTCTTCCCCCATTTTTGGCATAAAAAATTACTAGATTCAGGAAATTCATTAAGAGAACAGAATTCTCAAAGGATAGGTCTGGAGGCTTGAGTAATGTGGAGAATAAATCACAGCTTCGTCACGCTCTGAGGTTCATAACTCAGTTGGAATATAAAGGTGTCTTTCATTTGAAAGGCTATTATTCTTCATACTCCAATGAAAACACTATGGGATATTACTCTCTAGTCTTCCTTCCCTCTTCAAACAAATCACATTCCCCTGACCTGAACAGATGGGGCTCCCCGTGATAAACAGCAGAGTGTTTCAAGGAGCTGGTGATGACACTGGAGGCCTGTCCCCAGTGTTCGTAAGCTGCTCTGTCCTCCCGCCTTGGACTAGACTGGAGCAGTGTTTAAGATCCAGATGATGAACTGGCAGAGGTCACTTCCAGTTGTCCCATCCTCTAGCCATTCTTTCTAACAATAAGGAGGTAGGCGAGGGCTCAAGGAAAGATTCTGGAGAAAGTAAGGGAGAGAGGGATATAGCCCCTCCTTCCTGGTGGCTTCTGCATTAGGAGCTCAGACCACAATGGTGGCTGTTAATCACGATTCCCACAGGATCAGGCTGGTTTTCCCTGTGCTAATGCAACTGTAGTAAAGAGTGCATTGTGTACACACACACACACACACACACACACACACACACACACACGCCATTCCTACCTCATGTGCCTCCTGATTGGCTTCTTTGGAAGTTCTCACCTTCCCCAGCACCACCAGAAAGACTGGTAGCCATCACTGACTGAGAAATTCTTTCTCTGAAGGAATGCCAGGCAGTGTTTGCTGTCTTGATGATTTTACCTGCAGTGTTGAGAACTCAGGCTGGGATGAACTTGCATCTGAGCTCCCTTTCTCATGCTCTTGCAGAAACAGCTCATGAAAAACCAGCAAATAAACCACAATAAACAGCTCACTTTGTTCCAGTGATGCTGAATATAATACCATTTTCCATAGGTACTGAGAATGGGTTCAAACCCAAGCCCCCCTGTGCATGCCTGCATACAAACATCTGTGGATGGTGCTCTTCCCTTTCTGCCTGTCTGCCTCCTCATTCATACAAATTCTGCTTAATAAGGACAGCTTGCCAAGTGCTTGCTGCACATACCTTTAAGCACTGAACCCTCCACAAATGTTTACTGAGTTCCAGTGGCTAGGCAGCAAGGCTCTGGATGCTAGGTGGATGTGGCAGGTGGGTTCTTGATCTCATTAATCTTTTAGGTTGGTGACTTCCCATGCCAAAGAGTATGGGATCCAGTGGGCGCTCAAGCAAAAGAATTAGGGGCCAGGGATGTAGCTCCCAGCTCACTGGTAAAAAGCATGCTTAGCCTGTGAAGCCCTGGGTTTGAGATTTACCATGCTATTATATCAAATATTGATTTAGAAAGAGTATTGAAATTGCAAAAATTTTGCAAAAGGGATTCACTTAAGTGAAGGACCCAAGGCAGAGAGAAGTAAGGCCCTGTCTCAGGTAAGAAAACAGACTTCTTCTAGCTGACTGGGGACCGGTATGACTTCAAGGCAAGCATTCTTCAGCTTGTCAAGTCAGTGAGGTATGAAGAGTGAGCCAGGGCACCTGACTGGAAGGTACTTTCCCTCCTCCAGGGTGCAGCTCAGGTGTCAGAGGAAGGAGAAACACCAAGCCCAGACATGTTTGCTACCAACTAAACTGAAGCTAGTGAGCCCTCAAGACATCTAACAGAATCTTAGGCCTTGTTTGGCATGGGATTTAGGTCTTTGTCATTTGGATGCTTTCAAATGTTACTGTAGTTGGAGCTGCTTTAAAATTCCTTGTCTGGAGTAAGGAGAGTAGGTGGACCAGGTTTAGCATTTCCCAAACTTCTCTGTAGTGAAGGATGTGCCGAGGTGTCATGCATGAAAGCTCTGTGGCCCTGAGGGATGGAGGATGCTCACGAAAGAGGCTCGTGAAATTAACAAGAGACAAGCAAGACCCAGAAAGCTCACCAAACTTGACTCCTGAGTGCCCATCCTGGGGACCACCTAAGCAGTAGATGATTGAGAGGGAGAAGAGACGCTTCGGGGGGGCCCACTAGCAGCAAGTTGCACAGGAAGCTTCTGTGACTCATCACTTGTGCTGAGGTGGGCTTCTCAGCAACACAGTTGTCTTTGAGTCTTTCATGCTCCTGTAAGTGACCCCAATAAACTCATTGCTTTGCCAAGCTGGACCTGAGTAGAATCATTTGTATCTGGGGTTAATTAAAAAGAGACCCTGAGGAAAAGTAATGCACCGTGGAATGTGGTATCTAGGAAATGCTGAGGAGTGGTGGGTGGTTCTAACTCACTATGGTTTGAGTGTACCCACCCCCTCAAGACTCATGTGTTAAAGGTTTGGTCCCTTGCTTAAAAATTGGGAGCGAGTGGAATATGTAGGAATGGGGCCGAGTGGAAAGAAGTATCCACCCTGTCATCTTTCTGTTTCTCAGCCACTTGGACGTGAACAGGATACTCTGTTATATGTTACCACCATGGGAGGGGGGGGGGTCTATGCCGCCACAGGCCCCACATCAACAGGACAACTATCCATGGACTGAAATCTCCACAAGCTGTCAGCCACAATGGGCCTTTCCTCTTAGAAGTTGGTCATTTCTAGTATTCTGTCACAGTGATGGAACACTAAGTAACACATAGCGTTTATATGGTTTCTTTACTGTTAACAATTAAAACAGCATTCCCTGGTACTGCTACAGGATCTGCAGTTCGACTAAGGACACACTGCCTTAAAAAACAGATCTAGGGTTTCAACTCTTATCTTTCCAAATCTAAACCTCCAGCTTAGGCTTAGGTGTAGCTCAGGGGTAGAAGTTTCATCTCACATTCTTGAGGCCCTGGGTACTAACTCCAGGACTGTAAAAGAAACAAACAAACTCAAAATCCACTCAGTCTTACCACCTCATATTGATTCTCCTGATAGGAGTTCCGTTGTTACTAACCCTATAAATTTCTCTGAAATTCAATTGGACTCCAGTTTTTCTCAAAAAGAACCTGCTGAGAGGGCTGGAGAGGTGGTTCAGTGGTTAAGAGCACTTGCTGCTCTTGCAGAGGACCAAGTCCCGAATGCCCATGCCGGGCAATCAACAACCATCTGGGACTCCAGCTCCAGGGTATCTGATGCCTTCTTCTGGCCTTCAGGGGCACCTGCACTCATGTGCACACACCACATCCCCCATAAACATAATTTAAAAAAAATAAATCCAAAAAAGAGAGCCTGCTGAACAGACCTTAAGAATGGCGTCCCCATCATGGCCCCCTGGGTCAGCGCGGACAGTGCCTCTCTAAGCCTCTTGCTTCTTCCCGGCATGGTCCCCTCCTCCTGCTTCTCTCCCTTCCTCCTCCATGCTTCTTTTCATGTAGCTCAGGCTAGCCTTACACCACCACACTTAGCTTGTTTCTCCTTCTTAAGTCGTGTTAATTTGAACTCTGTTATACCCTTGATAGTGATACATTTTAAACTCTTCCTTGTATTTGAGAGTGACTCCCAATTGTGTGTGTGTGTGTGTGTGTGTGTGTGTGTGTGTGTGTATTCTTACATTCTTACAAGTTATTTATTTCTAATGGCCTTACACATCTGTGCTGTTTTGTTTGTTAGTTTGTTGGTTTTTGAGGACTACTTAACCACCTATTAAAATATCCATCTTCTTGCCAGGTGATAATGGCACATGATAATCCTAGCACTCAGGAGGCAGAGGCAGGAGGGCAGATCTATGAACTCAAGGCCAGTTTGGTCTACAGAGTGAGTTCCAGGACAGCCAGGGCTACACAGAGAACTCTATCTCAAAAACCAATTTATATCTCCATCTTCTGAGACTGTTCCTATTCATTGATGGTGAAATGCATTTCTAGTAAGCTGTGTACATGAATGGGGTTGGGAATGTGACTTAGAGGCAGGTAGAGTGGTTGTCCAGGAAGCACAAGGGCTTGGGGTTAATCCTCAGAACTACAAGTGGGAAGGAGGAAGCGATGGTGGTCACCAGATCCAAGGGAAGAAAGGGAGGGAGCTGGATGGTTGGTACGAAAATATAGTTCAATGGAAGGAAGGGTTTTAATGTGCTATACCATAGTAGGCTGGTGCTAGTCCACAACAATTCACTATGTATTATATATTTATATATATATTATGGAGAAACAAGAAGAGAGAGGAATTTGAACCCTAAAGGGGGGGGGGGAGGCAAATGACCTCTTTCTGGTCATTAATTAGTCAGCTTTCTATTGTTCTAAAAAAGCACCTGGTATAAACAGCTTAAGGGAAGGAAAGACCTGCTTTGACTTACAGTCTATCAGCATTCGGCACCATTGCCGTGGGCCTTGGCAGCACTGATCACTGCAGGAGACATGGTCGCTACATCCTCGAGGGCCCACTCCAATGTGCAAACCCAGCATGGAGAAGGACAGCACTGGCTTGCTCAAGAATCCCATCTAAAAGTGGCATGCTATGGAAATTTGCCTGAAATAGGTCCATCTCATTGGCACTGGAGGAGAAGGCCAGAAGAAAATAGGACCACACTGCACATGATTTGAGCTCTCATATAACACTGGAATAGTCAATAAGCAGGCAGCGACTGCTGAGCAGACCAGTGCAAGACTCACAGGGGTTGACTCAGGCCCCCACTAAAAATGATTACAGATTATGTAATTTTCTCCTCCCTAAATTCTTTGTGGGATCAACTCCACCCATATGGCTCATAAATATCTCTCTCTATTCAGTGAATAAAGCAAGCACTTTGAATGATCAGAGATTAAATGTCTGTAACACGTTGGGACCAGAATACTCAGTGTTAATCAGAGCTGTTAAGTAAACAGTTCAAGAGTTCTTCTGCACACACACAGCACATCAGCAATGAAATGGACATGACAGGTCTAGCCCGAAGACACTCAGGGAAAGCCTAAGTCATCTGTCATCCAAGAAACATTCCAAGAGGGTTGTGCATCCTACACGCCACAACGTGAAAAAATTGGTCCGACCAGACATCAACAGCTCTCTGAAGCACTTCGGGGTTGAATGAACGGCATCACCCTGAACTATGAGAATGAACTCGTAAACTGAATTTCCACTCTCAGATAACACCTGATTTCTCCAGACTATCTGAATTCCTGGAGGTGGGGAGAGGAACACTGACAGCTGAATTCCAGCATTGAAAACAATGAGACTCCAAGACAAGAGAGTGAATGTGTACCTAAACTCAAGGGTGTGTCTACTCACCAGTCATCAAATAATCCTGCTTCACCTACAGGTGAAGTAGACTGTCTGCCTAGGGGACCAGCCCTGATGTCTGGGTACACCCCTGTGGTGCTCAGGTTGAAACAACCTCTTTGAATTATTGGTCAGACACCATTGTTCTTAAGATGAATACTCCATTCATCTGTGCCATGTGACCAGTGAAGACAAGAAGTTCTAACTTACTGTCATACACACTTAATCACCTTTGATTGCATCTCGGCAGTGAGGAGACAGAAGGCCTTATTCAACCCAGGAAAAGCTCTTCCTTATAGAGTAAAGAGCCCAAGACCCAGCACACCACCAGTGCTGTTACAAATGGCTGTGGGGGTGGGGGCGGAGTGTATTACCAATGAATGCATTGCATGCCTGTAGGGACAGGTAGCTTGTGCTAACTCAGATCCAAGAAACAGATGCCAAATTGAGATTAACTGTGCATGGGTTGCGTTGGGGGAATGCACGTGTGAGAGATAAGGAGGGAAACCAGACAGAAGCTGGAAGACCCATCATGCCATCATGAGACTATGACCCTGAGGAAAGAGGGGATGTTGGGGAGAAGAGTTCTGGTGTCATTAAAGGAAGGCCTGTGCCTTGTGTGGTCACAATCTGTAATCTAGCACTTGGGAGGCTGAGGCAGGAGCATTGATATGAGTTTGAGGCTAGGCTGGCCTACATAGTAAATTCCAAGCTGGCCTGGGCTTCATAGCGAGAGAGAAAGAAAGAGAAGGAAGGGAAGGGAAAGGAGAAGGGAGAGAAAGGAAGGGAAGGGAAGGGAAGGGAAGGGAAGGGAAGGGAAGGGAAGGGAAGGGAAGGGAAGGGAAGGGAAGGGAAGGGAAGAAGGTTCAGCAAGGCCAGGCAGCTAGAGAGACATCCTTGTCATTCAGAACTGGCTTGCTGCCTGTCTGGCATTGACCAGGAGTTGCAGCCCGGGAG
The DNA here is from genome assembly GCA_902168425.1 of Peromyscus attwateri. Lineage (NCBI taxonomy): Eukaryota > Metazoa > Chordata > Mammalia > Rodentia > Cricetidae > Peromyscus > Peromyscus attwateri. The sequence continues at coordinate 44,952 of CABHPP010000913.1, forward strand.
ATGGCATCCTCTCAGCACAGATAACTAATGGATTTCAGAGCCTAGCTGCTGGAGCCATTGGTCAGCCGCCGTTCCCTAAGTTGGAGGTATGTGAGGCATAGTCTTATGGCCACCTCAAAGCAGCCTACAAGTCAAAACACCACCAATACTAAGAGGGCAGTGTGTGCTTCCAACATAAACCAGGCATATGTTGGTGATTGGTGAGAAGCAAGAGCCACAACCAGAGCTGTGTCGTGGCATTCCTTCCAGAAGGTGAGCAGATCTGGGTGTGGTGGCAAATCCCTGTAATTCTAGCACTTGGGGGACTGAGGCAGGAGGATCGTGAATTTCAGGCTAGCTACAGGTAGACAGTTATAGGCCAGCCTGGGCTAAATAGCGAACACCATCTCAGGAAACCAAAGCTCCCTAAACAGCAGCAACAGCAAAAGGAATGGGAATGCAGCTCAGGGACAGGGCTCCTGCTTAGCACACGTGAGGCCCTGGATTTGATCCTAGCACTGGAAAGGGATGTTCATACCTTGTTTGGGGGGGGGGCAGGTTGATTGATGGTTCATACCCTGTGTTGCGGGGGGGAGCAATGATTGATGGTTCACACCCTAACTGTGAGCATAGCCCACCCTGTGCTAATTCAGCACACAAAACAAAGGAAGCAGAACCTTCCTTGGCCATCTGTCCCCAGTAGTTAAATCTGACTCAAAAGGCTGGTGGTCGTTATGGTCTTCAGCCTCAGCGTAGGAGGAGGGAGGATCAGGTTTTAGCAGATGGGGGATTTTAGAATATTTTCCCCCAAAGAACAATTCACCTGTTGACTGTATTGCTCGGGGTGGAGCATGGGTAAATTTGTGTGAACGTCTTGAATATCTGCTTATTAATTTTTATAACAAAATGCAAGGGCCAAACTCTGACTAAGATGGATCTGTAGGAGATCAAACACTAATGGAAATTCACTACTTGATAAAGGCAGCATTTTCCAATTAGTAGAGAAAAGGTCACTTCATAAATTGTGTTGAATCAACTGGTGGCCATCTGGGAAAGAAATCTTTTTTGGATTTTTACCTCCGAAGTTACATCAGAATCCATTTACGATGGATTAAAGATTTGAATGTTAAAAAAATAAAAGAACTTGGGGGTTAGGAGATGGATCAGTGGTTGAAAGCACTTGTTGCCCTTGCACAAGACTGGGGTTCAGTTCTCAGGACCCACACTGCAGTTCACAACCATCTGAAACTCCAGTTCCAGGGCATCCAGTGACCTCTTTTGACCTCTGTGGGCACCAGGCATGGACATGGTGTACATATATACATACATTCCAGCAAACACTCATAAATATACAAATAAAATAAATAGATTGTAAAATACTTCAAGAGAGAAGGGGGTGAGGAGAAGAACATGGTAGCTGGAGAGATGGCTCGGTGGTTAAGAGAACATGCTGCTCTTGCAGAGGACCTGACATTGATTTCCAGCACTCACATGGTGGCTCACAACCACCTCTAACTCCAGTTCCAAGAGATCTGAAGCCCTCTTGTACCCTCTGAGGGTATGAAGCACAAACATGGTACATACACATGCAGGCAAAACAATCATATACATAAAATAAATACATACAGTTTTAAAACATAAATAAAAGAACTGATAAGAAATTTTAAGCACAAGATAAAGGACTTCTAAAATGTGAAGCAAAATCTAGATACCAGGAAAAGAGAGAAAAATTAATTTGATTTTAAAAGGCCACTTATGCATGGGAAAATACCTTATCAAAAGCATAAACATAAACTGTGAAAGACAGTTTGCAATTCCTGTTGCTAAAATCTGACTTCCCTGAAATAGAATGAAAAACCTGCAAATCAGTAAGAAAGGGCATTACTTAAATGGAGAAAAGGGTAAAGGAGACAGACAGATACAGGGGGAATACAAAAGCTTCCTACAGATAAAAATGCCTGGCTTGTTGCCTAATTTTAAAAGTGTGTTATGGAGCTGGGGATCTGAACTCAGGTCCTCACGCTTGTGTGGCAAGTGTTGTATTGACTGAGCTACCCCCCCAAACACCCTGTTCGGTTTTTGTTTGTTTTGACACAGGGTCTCAGGTGGCCCACGCTGGCCTGAAAGTTCCTCTGTAGTCAAGGATGACCTTGAATTTCAGGTCTACCTCCTGAGTGCTGGAATAGACAGTGTGCTAAGGTCTTCCCGGTCCAATTGTCCCCCGGGGTCCCCCATGCACAGTTTTGGTAGGAGGCTCTCAAACTCTTCTCAAGTTATCTTAATTTCCTGGAGCCCTTTGCTTTGCCTGTGGGATCACCGGAGTGATAAAGAATGATATCAAAACCAACTTTATTGTGTTAAGAATGATCACCACCATTCCACAACCAATTCCATTTTGTTTCTTGAGTCAGTGTTTTAGGAGACGCAGCTGAGGTGAGCCTTCACTTGCCAGTGTGAGTGAATCTAGAATGGCAGCGGAAACACACCTGTGGGCGTGTTTGGAAGGGTGTTTCCAGAAAGGTCGAATGGAAGAGGGGGACTCAGCTTGAATGTAGGCAGAACCAGCCTGTGGCTGGGGTCCCAAACTGAATAAAAAGAAGAAAGCAAGTTGAACGCCAGCGTTCACCTCTGTTTCCTGACTTCAGATGCACTGGGACCAGCTGCCTCCTGCTCCCACCGCCGTGTCTTACCCGCCATGATGGACTGCATACTCCAACTGAGTCAAAACGAGCCCTTCCTCCCTTACGTTGCTTCTGTCAGGTGTTTCATCTCAGCAATGGGCAAAGTAACCAATAGAGTGGTAGCCCTGGCCGGTGTCAAACCCACAATCCTCCTTCTAGGGGGACTCTGTCTCCTGAGTGCAGGGATTAAAAGTGTGTGTCCCAGCATCTGGATTAACAGTGGACTCTGGAGAAAAGGTTCTGGTGCAGGGCACTTCTCATCTTCCCTTCATGGGCACACCCTGCCCACCAGTCCATCTTGCAGCAAATGTGCTACATGTGACCATCCTGGCAGCCGTCACGATAAGGCTGTGACCAAGCTGGAGCTGCACAACAGCTCCGTCTACACAGAGTTCACTGGGGCTGTGACCTCATTCCATTAACAGCATCCTGAGAGGCAAGGTGGTCCCATCACACACACAGCTCTGTGGGGTCTTCTGTTGCTGTGTCAGACACTGATGAAACCATCTCACTCCTTATTGGTAGGGACTCTGAGATCCCTATAGCTTGGGGGGCCTGTTACTAATGTAAAGAAACTGTGCCTTTAATCACCTCTTTCTAAATTCCAGGAGAGGAGGATTATCCTATGTACTTACAGAAGAAGAACAATTTTTGTTACAAATCACCAAAGACATACTAAGGCACAATTCTGACCCTCTTTCTTTGTATTTTCCAAAAGTGCATTTGGGGATTCATATAAGTGAATCATTTTTAGTTGAACCTTCTGATTTCTTTGCCATGGTCATGTGTTAACTACCCACTTGTGTCTGGCCGTGAATTATTGACAACATTCTCTTTAAAACTTAATTTGCTCTGCACTGGGCTTCCACATGACCTACTTCAGGCTCATTGGCTAGACTCTTAATTCACAAAAAGCATCTATTTCTTGTGCACTTATGGGCTATTCAGTATTGGGGTTTCTCTTTTAAGATGTAGATTTGCATTTAGTTTTACAATATTTGTATTTGGTTTTACAGTATTTAAAAACATTTACAAATTTCTCTTTATCAAAAACTCCAAAAGAGCAATTTGCTACATTTATAATTGACACGCCACCCTTCCTGTCTCATTTTTATGCCCATTCGCTAAGGAAAGGGAGGCAAACCTTAGGTATTCTGGCACTTTTAATTGCTTGAGTGGACGTCTTTCTAAAGTGGGACATTTAATTTCACAACCAAAATGCTATTATTACATGTCATAAACTCAACAGCAATTCCTTAACCATGATCACATATTCAGCCTGTATTGAAATTTTTCTTACTGGTCCCCAAATACCTGCCCTCAGTAGGTGTGTTTGACCCAGAGTCCAGGGTTGCGCACGATGCGTTCTGTGAGCTTTGAACTACAAGGTCTTGCAGGAAACCTGTCACTCATCTCTCTTTTCTTAAAAAAAAATATGAAAGTGTTTGGACCTCTTACATCAACAGTCTTGTAAAGCATGGAAGCAATTAATCTAAGTAGCTACAGCCTTTTGAAGATCAATAGTTGTTTGTACTTCATTTCGCTCATCGTGAGAAGCCCTTCACATAACCAAGGAGAGACTCCATAGCCTCACGTTTGCCTCCTTCCCGTCTATTTTTAGAAACACGTCTGCAGGCTGCCTACCACACGTGTCTCCCTCCACAGCCGTGCGGGAATGCCATCTTCTGAAGAGAAAAGACATATTTTAGAGTTATATTCTTTTCACTCATCTCAGAATTTTGGCAAGGCCCCCCGCGGTGACACATTCTAAAATTACAAAGCCATACCTGTGGCACTCCTTGGAAGACAGCGAGCCAGGAAAGGAAGCCGCCCCAAGGGCCTGGTCCAGAATTCTGAACACCTCCCCTATCCTGGGAGGGAAACCTGGAGAAAGTGTTTGCAGATTACTGAGTTCCTTCCTCCTGAAAGACTAGGAACAGCAACAATAGTGCAGGTGAAGATGCGCAGGAGTATTTAACCAGGCCCTGGGGGCTCCGAGTGTCTAGTTCAGAGGGGCAAGCACATCTGAGGGAAGCAAAGGGGTCTTTTCACTCCTGAGAAAAGGGAAATTCTGGTTAAGTTACAGCTGCTTTGAACCCAAACAAGATACATAGGTCTCAGCACTTCACTGCCCAGATCACTGTGATGGCTGAACGTCCTGGGGGACTAACTGGAGACGGACGTGGCCTTTCTTGAGTCCTGTTAGTGCTGCCTGTTGAATGTTGGCTAACTTTGTTGACTAAAAATAGTGTGCAGGTAACCACGGCTAGTTGTGAATTGATGAGTGCTGTAGCCACATCATGTCTAGAAGACAGCCCTTCTCAGCCCGGCTCCCCATCCTCCAGCTCCCCATCATCTGGCTCCCCATCCTCCGGCTCTCACATTCTCTCCACCCCCTGCTCCACCATGTTCCCTGAGCCCCGATGTTGGTGGATTGATACAGATGTCCCATTTAGGGCCGACCACTCAGTAGTCACATATTTTCAGCACTTTGACCAGTTACCATTCTCTGTTAGCCACTGCAGAAGAAGCGTCTGTGACCATGGCTGAGAGCAGTACTGACCTATTAGACAAATAATATAAATATTTAGAAATCAGTTTAAGAGCTGGGCGGTGGTGGCGCATGCCTTTAACCCCAGCATTCAGGAGGCAGAGACAGTTGGATCTCTGTTCGAGGCCAGCCTGTTCTACAAAGTGAGTTCCAGGACAGCCAGAGCTACACAGTGAAACCCTGTTTCAAAAAACTAAAAACATTAAAAAGTCAGTTTAATATGTCCATTTTGTCAACCAACACTGGTAGGTTTTCCCTAGGGTCTATGATCTCCTGAGCCATGAGCTTTTGACGAGGCTTACAGTACCAAGCATGAATAATTCCTTCCTGTGGAGCAGGCTTCCAACTGGTTATTT
>CABHPP010000914.1:2624-17774 GCA_902168425.1 Peromyscus attwateri
AAAAAAAAAAAAAGAAAAAGAAAAAAAGAAAAAGAAAAAAGAAAAGAAAGAAAAAAGAAAAAGGAAAAGAAAGAAAAAAGAAACTGAGCCCCCTGTAGATGTTACTGAACACAGCACAAATGGTCCAAGCCCCGCCCCTCCCCTGCCCCCTAACTAGATCCCCAGTCCTGCAAGATGAGGAGGGAATGGGGAGAAACCCCTTAAACCCAGAGAAATCTACATGCCTCTACTGTGGACTACTTCTACTCCAAAGGATCACCCACCCTTCTCGATTAAATCTTTCCTCATTTCTGGTAATATCCTGAAAATCCAATTTATTAACTCAACTTAATTACCACTCTGACAGCTGGCTGGGCAGGCTCCCTCTCATCTGAACCACACTTCCCACGGCATGACAACTCTCCCGTGCTCCTCAGGAAGACTGATGTGTCCGTCATCAGCTCTCTCATCGCTGAGACAGAAGGTCTGACGTCAACAACCCCAGCAGAAGAAGAAGAAGAAAAGTGGCTGGTGGTTTCCAGATTTCCACAAGGGGAAAGGGTGTGGAGGAAGCAGGCTCTCTCACACTGAGGCAGCCAGGGAGCAGAGCAGGGGACAGCCATGCTAGCACGCTCTCTCCTCTGGATCCTTGTATTCCATTTGGGCTCTCCGCCTGTGCAATGGTGCTACCTATATCCAGAGTACACCTTCCCCTCTTCGCTAAAATCCTCTCTGGAAACCCCATCACAGACACAACCATACCAATCTCAGGTGACTCTGAATCCCATCAAGCTGAAAAATCAAAGTTAACCACGCCTACCCCATGGCAACCTCACACATACTACTTCTGGTTGAAGTGGAACACGTCCATTCCTGCCCCCCACCCCCGCCAAAATACTCATGCCCGTGACAGAACATAAAATTCGTTTTGACCATCTCCAAGTATCCTGGTTAGCTTTCTGTTGCTGTGATTAAATACCATGACCAAACGCAACTTGGGAAGGAAAGGGTTTAATAAGCTTACAGCTTACAGTCCATCCCAGAGGGAAGTCGGGGCAGAAACCTGGAGGCAGGAACTGAAGCGGAGACCATGAAAGAACTGGCTTGCCTCCCATGGCTTACTCAGCCTGCTTTCTTACAGAACCCAGAACTACCAGCCCAGGGGTGGTACTGCCCACAGTGAGATGGGCCCTCCCACATCCACTTTTAATCAAGAAAATATCCCACCGAGTTGCCTACAGGCCAATCTGATGGAGACATTTTCTCAATTCAGGTTCCCTCTTCCCAGAGGGCCCTGGCTTGTGCTAAGTTGGCAAAAAATTGTGTGTGCCAGGAATCTCCCATAGTCTTAACCCTCTAACACTGTATAATACAGTGGTTCTCAGACTATGAGTTGCAGCCCCTTGGGTGCCGAATGACCCTTTCACAGGGGTCACCTAAGACCATTGGAAAACACAGATATACACTTTACAAAATTACAGTCATGAAGTAGTAACAAAATTAGTTTTATAGTTGGGGGTCATTACAACATGAGGAACTGTATTAAAGGGTCGAAGCATTAGGAAAGATGAGAACTACTGGTATAAAGTGTCCAAATTTAAATCTCCTCTGAGACCCAAGGGAAACTCTCAACAATGAGCCTATGCAAATTAGAAAACATGTTATACACCCCCAAATACAATGGCAGAGAGGTAACATTCCATTAATAGAGAAGAAAGGGGGAGGAGGCATCAGACCAAGCAGGACTGGAGACCAGGAGGATCATCATTAAACCCTGCAGCTACATGTCTGGCATCCAGAGCAAGCTTCCACGAGCCTGAGCAGACTCATCCCATTGACTTGCTATCTGTGGCCCACAGGGTCAGTCTCTTGGGATAGTTCATCACAGGTGGCTTTCCCCCATGGTTGTTTCAAACTCCTGGCATCACCAGGATCCTGGTGCCTCCATGGCAAATTCCACTTTACCCTTACAACTTCACAGTCTCTCTCTCAGGGGATGCCTGCAGGGATCCTGACCCTGCGACACCCACCCCACCTTACCCCAGCCCTAGACACACGGGGGTCAGTAGCAAGCAGAAAAATCTCCATAATGCTGTGGGTTCCCAGACACACAGCAGCCACATGGGAGAGGTTAAAGGTCCAGTGACTACTCAACTTCTACGTGCATGTGAGTGTTTTGCCTGTGTGTATATCTGTGCATGTGTAGTGCCCATAAAGGTCATAAGATGGTATCAGATTCCCCCAGAACTGGAATTACAGGTGGTTGTCAGCTGCCATGCAGGTGCTGGGAACTGAACCCGGGTCCTCTGCAAGAGCAGCCTGGGCTCTTAACCACTGAGCCACCTCTCCAGCCCCATCAACTCTTGAAGGGTTTATTTGATATGTATACACTGAAGGTACAGGGCAGCGCTGAGTGCTACAGCCACGGACCGAGTGAGCCTAGATAAAATGTGTCTCTGAGGAACTTTGGCCAGTGACAGTTCTACCAGCTTAACACCTATAATCACTCACACAAGGGCTATGGGTGATCTTTAAGATGCTCCATATCAGTAATTCATTGTTGTTCAATACATTATCCTAGATGTAGATCTGAAAAACAGACATGAACTATTTGCACGTTTCAAAGACCTTCGTCAAGGTCTTTCATCCTGAGTCAAGACGTCATGCAGCCTTGGGCTCATCTGATGACTTAGAGGGTGCCCCTGTGACTGTGGGCAGGTCCTGAGGCCTCTCTCCTGAGCTGTAGGAGCCCCGTGACATAACAGCTGGATTGGTGACTGGAGGGCAGAGAGGAAGGAGCAATGCCTTTTGTGGTCTCACCTCTGTGTCCTACTTTGTAGAAGTGGCTCACCCAGTCCTACCACAATATGGAGTCCCTGGTGTCTCCAGGACATTCCCACCAAATCATGACACAATGTCCAAAATTGCTAGGCATCTTCTGCCTATCAAAATGCAGGACCACAGGAGAGTCATTCTTTGGCTCTTTGCACCTGAAAGCACTCTAGCTGGTTCCCTCTTCTTTTGTACATTACATGGTATTTAACTATGATGCTGAAATATATGGACTCAGCCATCAAAATGCCCAGTTTTTATGTGGTAGCGATGTGTAAACCCATTACATGGGTTTGTGCTACATACCAGCTGTGGGATGCTGGGGAAGAAGTCACTTAATGGCTCTTGGCCTCAACCTTTCTCCCTCATAACGGAAGATCCTGGCTACCTGGCTCAGTCAAGCTCTAAGCTGATGATTTCTCTTGAGTTTTATCTGAGATTATGTAACAAGAGCCTTAGCCAGAGCAGCACTGGAGATGGGTTCATTTTTCCAATAAAACTACAAAGAATCCCTTAGGACTAGTAACGGGAAGGAGCTGGGGGCCGGGGGACAGGGAGAAAGGAGGGATGAGTGCTGCTTGGTACAAATGCACGCTTCACTGTGATACATTTACTCTCAGTTCCCTCAGCACACCTTCTTTTCTAATCCCAAATCCCCCTGAACAAATAGGATACTGTCTGTCTTCTGTGTAACCCACCCATAGCGACTAGGTGTCTCTGCAGGAAGCAGTACAAAACTGGACAGCTCAAAACTACACTCGGGGTGCTTAGAGGAGCTTGCTGTGTAAGCAAGAAGACAGGGTTTAGACCCACATGAACACTAGTGGGCATGGCAGCTTACCTGTAATTCTAGCCCAGGAAGGCAAGGAGACCAGGATTCCCCAGACCAAGCTAGCTAGCCAGACTAGACGTATGAGCAAGCTCTGGGTTTGATGGAGAGACCCTGCCTCAAAGAATAATAATGTGGAAGATCAACCGAGGGAGGTTTTGGCATCAACTTCAGGCTTCCACATACACACACTCACACACACACACACAACCATGTGAAAAAGGTAAAAAGAAAAGCACACTTGGCTGTCAAAGCATTCAGCAGAGGTGTACGTGTGGGCTGAGCCAGAGAAAGGACTGCCAGACCAGCCCAAACCACAGGCAGAAGCGGCCTTACAGGCCTTCACTTAAGATGATTCTCTATGCAGCAAAAACTGGCAAGCAATTTTAATGACCTCTTCCACTATGCCTCAGGACCTTGACTAACCACCCAGCTGAACAGCAGACCCACAGTACCCAGGGCCCTCCTGATCCTTCTCAGCTTAAATTCCGGTTACCTAGAATTTTTACTTCAGGCTCCTGGGCGACGCTGCCTGTCTGTCAAGTTAAGAAAGTTTCTCCCTGTTTGCACTCTGCTGAGAGTTCCTGCATACACGATGAGGTAGAAGCTGTTCCCGTTCTTCAAGCTCTTGAGCAGCCTTCCCCACGCTGCACTCAGAACATGCTGACGGGCTGACAGAAAAGAGAGGCAAGGAACCCGCCTGTGATAAGGCGGGAGAGCGTGTGATAAATGATAAAGGTCTGAACTCAAGGGCAACTGAAAGTCGGAGGAACATGTTGTCTTTCAAAGAGAGAGAAAGAGAAATTGGAAAGCTGACATTTAGGTAAGGATGCCCTAAGAGAAAGACAGCGCGCAGGAAATAAACAGACAGCATGCTTGAAGCCAAGCTAACCAGGCTCTATGCTCCCCTGGACATTTCTTTTCTTTCTCCCTGGGCTCTTAGGAGAAGTGTGCCACTGGAGTCCCTGGGGGGGGGGGGGAACACCTCTTCTCTGCACGCTGACCAGTGGAATGCGGCTGAAGAAGATGCCAGTCACTTTCCGGTGGCTGGCCTTTGCAAACTGCCTGCCAGCTCTTGGGGGGGTTTCCATGGAAACAAGGATGGCATAGCAACAGGCAGAGATTCTGCAAGACACAAACAGAGGACAGAGGCAGCCAGGGTCTCCTGGAGAAGCACTGCTTGGACTTGGATGCAGCCGCTTGGATGTGGCTCAGAAACCCCATCCAAGCCTCATCGGACCGCGAAGCCACTGAGACAGAGCTATTTGTTACAGCAGCAAACGGCAATTACCCTAACGAACACAAAGAGCTGAGTGGGGGGGAAGTCAGGAGTGGTTAATCATCATTATAACCTGGTGGAGGTTTTAGTGGTCCCAATCTTAATCTTTACTCACTGGCCTTCATCCTCAAGCTTAGGGAAGAGGGACCTTCCTTGTTTTCCTGTGTATAATTAAGAATTTTGTTGTAATAGCCCAACATCTGGGCTGGCAAGATGGCTCCATGGGTAAAGGAGCTTGCTGCCAAGCCTAATGAACCTGAGTTCAATGCCTGGGACCCACATGGTAAAAGGAGAAAATCAACTCCTGCAAGTTGTCCTCTGGCCTCCATGTACGCACCATGGCGTGTGCATGCCCACACACATACCAACACAATAAATAAATGAATGTTTAAAAAAGACAAAATAAACCAACATCCACCAAAGCTGCCTAATAACAGAGTTCTGGAGGGTGGCTGGATAGTTTTTTTTAAAAGGGAGAATAGTTAAGGCCTGTAAATTATAGGAAATAGAACACAGGCTCTCCACAACCTCGGGGTAAATGTCAAAACCACCCCCCACACACAGTGAGGGAAGAAAACAATGTTGATGGGACTTCTTGGGGTCTAGAGCTGTTCATTTCCCACTCCAAACCCCCTCAGCTCCAGATGGGTGGACGGCACACACTTAACACTCATCAACAATGATGCACACACAGCAAGGCCACCATTAAGCCCAATGAAGCTCTTAAGACAATCAAGAAGCTTTAGGGCAGCCAGTAAATGAGCCCATTTGTCTTCCGACACCAGAACAGAAATCTAACCAACTCTCAGGGCCCTGGAAATTATCGTATTTAGGAGGCAAAATACTGTTCATGGGTCGGGGAGCCTGGAGCAACCTCTGAGACTTCGGGCACCGTGCAGATCTGCAGCACGCTGATAAGCCATGTTCTTTCTAGCCTAGAAGTTTGTGTGGCTGCAGCCATGTCAGGTTCTGTAAGACAAGCCACCTTGCTCTACTTTAAAAAAAAAAAAAAAAAGTCAAACAGGTTTCACAGTCACTCTCCCAGGTGACTCAAGGTCACACAGCCAGCAAATAGCAGGGTAAGGGTTGTGTGTTTTGTTTTAAATGTTTATTTATGATGTGTGTGTGTGTGCCTGCTTGCATTTATAGGCACCACATGTATGTAGGTTACCTTGGAGGCCAGAAGAGGGTGCCAGATTCCCCAGGGGCTGGAGTTACAGGCAGTTGTGAGCTGCCCAATGTGGGTGAAGGGAACCAAATCGGGGTCCTCTGCAAGAGCAGTAAGTGCGTTTAAAGGCTGAGCCATCCATCTCTCCAGTCCCCCGAGTTGAATGTTTCCTTCCAGACAGTACAACACCGTGGCCTCACTGATGACCCACATAGTATGAGGCAGGATGGACGGGCGCATGCCAACAATTTAACTTAAGATGCCCTGAGGCTGGGATGCTGCAGGGACAGGATGCTGCAGGGACAGGATGCTGCAGGGGCAGGATGCTGCAGGGACAGGATGCTGCAGGGACAGGATGCTGCAGGGACAGGATGCTGCAGGGGCAGGATGTAAAAGAAAGTGGGCTCTAATGGACGGGGCTCACACCTGACTTCACACTCATCTCTCTCTACTGAGGAAACATTCAAGGTGTCTTTTGTCCAGGTTCTCAGTACTCAAGTGCGCGTGCGTGCGTGCGTGCGTGCGTGCGTGCATGTGTGTTTAAACTGTGTTTCAACTAGGCAGGTCTCAGGACTTGGAGGAATGAACAACCTATGGAGAAATGATGTTTCTGCAGCCATCCCATGAATCCCTGTACCACTGCCCCCCCTCCACCTATACTATGAAGAGGTACAGAGAGAGGAAAGAGATTTTTCTCATCTTCTCCAGGGCCTTGTGCATGCTAGGCAAGATTCTGGCACTGAGCTGCACCCCTGCCTCTGTGAGGCATTATTTTTTGGTCCCCGGGGCAAGCTCAATATTGAAGCCTTGGGGACAGTTTTCGGGAAGCATACAGCAAAATTACTTCTGTGTGATAAACACTTAGAGAGCTCTACTTCATCTGGGCCCTGGGTTTGCCACAAAAGGCAGAAGGAGGAATTAGACCTGGGCTCATGAAGGTCACAAAGTGCTAAGGGACGCTGTGGCAGCTGGTTATTGTCCAGTAAGCTAATATCGCCAACAGTGGTCGGAGGGACAGAGGATAGAGCACTCAGCAACAAAAGCTGCTAGCAGGAAACTGTCCAATGAGAATGTGAGAGACGAAGCAGAGGGTTTCCAAGGGAAGGAAGGGGAAAAAGAAAATCATGCCACACCCATCCACTTTGCAGAAGTCAAAAAAATGAGTGTACGGTTACATGGAAGCTATGTGTGGAAACCCAGACCATTTGGGCCAGTCGCAGCGAGTCTGGTTTCTGAGAAGGTAAAAATCGAAGGACAAATTCTGCTTTGTCCTTCATGAATAACTCAGGACATTGCCTGAGTCTGTCCCCTGGCCTCAGTAAAAACTGTCTAGTGGCCAAGCCGTGTAGCACAGGCCTGTGATCCTAGCTACTTGGGAGGCTAACGTGGGGAGGATGGTTAAGTCCTGTCTGGGTGACAGGGAACTCAAGGCCAGTCTGGACAGCTCCATGAAACTCTGTCTCAAAATGAAAAGTGAGAAAGAGAGCTGGGGATGTGGCTCCGTGGCAGGGAGCTTGCCTAGCATGTATGAGGTCCTGGGATCCAGTCCAATACTGAGAAAAAAAGCCTAAGATGAAAAGCCCCAGCATTCCAGACATTACACTGAACTCCCCTGGCCCACTCTGTACAGCACCCTGCATCAGGACCCTACATAAGCACCATATACCAGCATCCTGCATCAGTAGGGGAACTGGTTTTCAACAGAGGCTCAGTGGGTAACTGCAGCAAAATTGTTGACGTTTCTGAAGACACGTCTTCACATTTTTTCAAACAAAAGTCGAAAGCACGGGTCTCAGGACCCACAGACACCAGGACCCTCAGGGAGTCTGCACAGTGTGACTGGAGAGCCTCATCAGATGCCCAGGTACAGGGAGCCTGCCACACTGCCTGAACCAAGTCTGTAACTATCTTCTCTACTCAGCAAACTGATGGGCTAGTCATGTCCCTGCCCCTTGGTTTATGCAGAGCAGGTCCAGTGACTTAAGGTCCCAATCCAGATGCCCATGTGGCAAGACAGAACGCCAAGCATGGAGGGAAGCAAATACCACTTGCTGTCATCCATGTGTGGAAGACGAGGAGCTTAGAGAAGGAAGTATGGTGAGTGAGATGGATCAGTGGGGAAAGACACTTGACCCATGGATCCACAAGCTTGATGGCCTCAGTTCAATCCCCCAGACTCACGTGGTGGAAGGAAAGACCCAACTCCCACAAGTTGTCCTCTGGTCTCCACCTGTGCAACAGGGCATGCATGCACATGTACACACACACACACACACACACACACATACACACACATATACATGCGTATACTCACAAGTGCACAAATAAATAAATTGAGCAAGATACCTCAGCAAATAAAGGTGCTTGCCACCAAGGCTGATGACCTGAGTTCACTCCCTGGAACCCACATGATAGAAGAAGGAAAGAAGTGACTCCCAAGAGTTGACCTCTGACCTCTACCCCATGCATACACACATGAGCACAAACACATGAGTAAATCATTTTTTAAGCTTTACCAAAAAAAAAAACCCTCAAAATGCCCAAATATCTCAATACCTCAAAAGTTGATCATTAACTAAAATTGGAAGACTATAAGAATCCAACACCAGAAATATAGTAATTTTGTCTTCAAGTGAGAAAAGACAAAATTTTAGATTCTTGGGGAATGGGCCACTGACAGAATATTCTTAAGGAAAAATAGAGTGAAGGAGTAGTTGACTATGACAACTATAGGACTTTCCAGAATTTTCTCTCATAGCAAAGGGTGGGTTGTGTGGGACATTGAAAACGTGCTCCATAGATCATTAATAATTGCATTACTCGCTGTCTGTCTGCGTGGTTCAGTTTTCTCACTGTGAGTTTTTAAAATTACGACAAGATCTCTATTGACTTTGAATCTTTTCATGATCCATTCAGACACCTTCTGGGGAATGTAAAATATATTAACACCTTTTTTTTAAAAGGAGGGATATGTATTTAGATTTGATTCAAAACCTAATCAGAAGCAGAGGATAAATAACAAAATAATGATGATGATGACCATCATCATCATCATTACATTCAGGCATTGATGGCTACCTCGGTCTAACAAGGCTCACTTTAAGCCATAATCCCAATGATGCTTTCCTGTCCTGAAAGCACCCAGCATCTTCTACTGGCATGTGCCCAGCTCTCCATGCATGGGAAGCTGCATCCAGCAACTGTACATTTGGCTGGAGAGAAACATGAGGGTTTGTGAGGGTCCACGCCCACCTTGCTCACCACTTGACCCTCCACAGTGAAAACAAACCTCAGAGTCTGGTCTAATCTCCCTCAGAGCTGCATATGTGGGAAGGGTTGAGGTTAGAGGTGGGCTTCTACCACTCTGATTCCCAGGAGATCCACCTCCCTTGTCGTTCCGACTTGAGCCTTAAGGAAACTGTGTTGATTATTTGCAAAAGTCAACCTTGGAAACAGTTTGGAGGATTCCTCCAAAAGTGAAACATAGGGCTGGGGGCGTGGTTTAGGGGTGGGCAGCTGCCTAGAATCCCCTAGTGGAAGGCTGGTGTGTGGCTCAGTGGTAGATAACCTGCCTAGAATCTCCTAGTGGAAAGGCTGGTGTATGGCTCAATGGTAGATAACCTGCCTAGAATCCCCCAGCGCAAGGCTGGGGGAATGTTTAAGCAGCAGGGCACTTGACTAGCATATATAAGTCCTGAGCTCCATCTCCACTATCACACACACACACACACACACACACACACACACACACACACACACACAAAGAGAGAGAGAGAGAAAGAGTGCATAGAGAATTATGATACAACTCAGTACTTCTCCTAGGTATATCCACACATCATCCCCTCACCCTATGGGGGGGAAATGGAAGAAAGCAGGAACTCAGACACTTGACCATGAACATGCATGGCAGTCCCACCACCAAAAAGTAGAGCTACTGAACATCCTCTGCAGGCAGCATGAGACACAGACATACAATGGCCTGTCATTCCACATTCAGGAGGCAGAGGAAGGAGATTCAAATCGATGTCAAGGCCAGCCTGGTCTACAAAGCAAGGCCATTGGGGTTCAAGCATCCCCCACGGTTTAAAGTCAAGCACCAGGTGCATACAAGTCTCGATGGCTTGCCATAGGACATGACGAACTCAGCTGCACGGATGCACGGAAAAGGGCTCACGGGGGTCTGGGGTGGGCATAACCCTGACATGCTCTCCCAAGACAGACCCTCTACAGCTCCAGGTCATGAGTCTGCAGTTCTCCCCGTTTCATATTCAGCCCTTTCGTCCATCCACCCTCCTCCTTTACAAAAGAAGCTCTTCCAGGTATGATAGTGCACATCTACGATCCCAGCACTCACCCAGGAGGCAGAGAAGCAAGAGAGTCCTGAGTTCTAGACCAACCTGGCCTACACAGTGAGACCTGGTCTCAGCCTCGTGCCCAGAGAACCTCTTCCCCTCCACTGGTCACCAGCCTGTGAGGTGTCTAGGTTGTGATGGTGACCTGGTTGTGGAGCAGCTTGTCACCTGGCTACAGCAGCTCCTGGGCATGACCAGGATGCTCCTAGCAGGAAGGAAAGCTAGACGGAGGAGGAATCCAAAGCCATCACTCAAGCCCCGCGTTAGTGCTCCATCTGCCTTGGCGACAGCTCCCTGGAAGGGACTATATTTCTTTTCCCTTTCCCCACTAATAACAGAGAACAGGGTGATTTCCACGGTGCTCCGAGCTGCTTTCTGACAGCCTGCATCTCCACCCACATGCCAGAGGCCACTCGCTCCGGGAGCTTCAAGCAGGCTAAGGCAAAACGCGAAAGGAAGGTGACAGGTGTCAGAATCCAAATGGAGTGGCTTGTGTCACTCCAAGCAGAAGCAGAGTCGAGAACGCCAGGAGTTCGTGGAGGAAGGGATCGTCACACATGGATGCCTGAGGGGACACGGGCTTACGCTCAAGCCCTCGCCACTTTTCATGGCAAGCCCTTCTGCAAGGGTACCCGTACAGCTCGGTCTTAGACGGAGGCCACTCTTGTTATCAACTACTGTAGAAAACAATTACTCCTTTCAAATATCCTCCTGGGTTTTGTCTTTAAAACCTTCCCCTGGGGCTGAGGACATGGCCCAGTTAGAAAAATGCTCGCCATACAAGTATGAGAACCTGAATTGGGTCCCCAACATTCACTTTTTTTAAGAAGCCAGATATGGAAGTCTGGTCTTGAAATCCCAGCACTGGAGAGACAAAGACAGGTGGATCCCTGGAGCTCAATGGACAGACAGCCTAGCCTCATTGGCCAGTTCCAGGCCATTAAGAGACATGGTTCCAAAAAGGGTTAGTGGTTCCTGAGGAATAGCACTCAAGGTTTTCCTCTGTCCTCCACATATATGCACACACACATGCATGCATCCCCCCCACACACACATGAACATGCTTACACACACACACACACACACTTCCCCTTGACTCAAACTTCAATATGCCCATGGATTACCATGGTACCCACATTCTCACAGCAATGCCATTCCCAAGTGGATACTGTTGATGGCACCTGACTTGCATCTCTCCTGAGGAGTGGGAATAAAAACTGAATAACTGACAGATAGCTCAGCAGCTACTGTGGGAAAATGCAGGCTTGGGGAGATGATGACAGAAATCTAAGAAATCTTGAATGGCGATGCTTTCATCTCCTTCTATATATACCGCTGTCTACAGAGGCCTCTTCATGGATCAGACCCATCCTCTGACCTCTGTTCCTGCCCAGCCACCTGCAGAGACGTCAAACAGACATCTAGATACCAGCAAAACAGATCATGTTGTTGGCCTGGACGATCAAGTAGACTGAGGCCACATAACAGTGTTTTGGTGTCTATGCATTCCCACAGGCCATTGAGAAGGGAATCTTTCACCCACTGTGGACAGACAGCAAGGCAAGTATTAGGGCATAAAAAAGAGGGCACCAGGTAAAATGAATGAAAGACAAATCATTGTATGGGGTGTGCAGAAACACTATTGTGGTCTCAATAGACAGGAGAATCAGAAGCTGGAGGCCACCCTGGGCTACATAGTGAGAACTTAGAAAGGGAGACAAAGAGGCAGAGAGACAGATGAACAGATTTGTGAAAGGGATTGATTGTCACAATTAGTAGGTTTACCAGATGTCCCTCCAGAGGCTACATTGAGCAAACACCCTAAAAAGGTTTAGAAGCTTGTATGAAGCTAAGCTAGGCGTCACTGTAGATGGGTCTAGGAGCCGGAGCCTGTCCATCACGTAGGTACTCTGGGCCAGGGAGCTTCAGGGAGGTGGGAGGCCAGGCCAGCCTTCTGACACACAGAGACTATGGCTTCCTCTCACTCTTTGGCAGGTGGTTGAGTCAGCCAGGACATGGCCGCTGAGCAGTTCAAGTCTGTTAGATGAACTCCTTAGGTTCAGATAAAGGTGCTGAAATGAATTATCCCGCAGGTCAGAGTTTTATTAGATAAGTGACAGCATCGTGTCATAGGTAGTGGGACAGAATTCTGAACAGGGAAAGAGCCTCAGTGCAAGGGAAGCAGGGAAAATGCTCGTATAGTCTCTGTGCCATGTAGCCTAGCCCATGTGCAACATGTGACCTAGACTATATGCTACATGTGACCTAGCCTATGTGCAACATGTGACCTAGACTATATGCTACATGTGACCTAGCCTATGTGTGACATGTGACCTAGACTATGTGCTAGGGGTCAGGAGGGTGACAGGTAAGAACGGAGGTCTGGAAGGTACTAGATAAAACAATCAAGTTATCATTGACGGCTGCCCTGAGTCAGGGCAGCAGGGAGTGGACTAGATCTCTTCAAGGCTGCAGCATCAAGCTTCTTAAAGGGACAGCATCCTACAGCAGGAGGTCTGGGATCGTACAACGTCTCGAGCCCCGGTAGACACGCAAGGCTTGATGTGGTCATTAGAAGAGTCTGCCGACGCTGCTGAGGGCGTTAATTGCTTTACTGACTGTTGTGTTCACCTAATTGATGCCACCAATTAGGATAATATCAATGGGTAAGTTAGAAGCACCAGCCTTTTTTCCCATTACACCTCACCGAAAATATTAAGTGAACGGCAATCTTTTTTTTAAAGGTTTTGAACTGTGTGTGTGTGTGTGGACAGGGAGAGTGCAAGTGAGTGCAGGTGCCTGCAAGGGGAAGCCTCTGATCCTCTGCAGCTGGACTTACAGGATGGTTGTGAGCTTCCTGACATGGGGGAATCAGACACATGTCCTCTGCAAGAAGAGCGTGCATTCTCACGCTCTGTCAACTGCTGAATCATCTCTCCAGCCCCATGAGGAACTATCCTAGAGTGCAGGAATATTCGACGTAAATTTCTAATCTGTGGGAGTAAAAACAAAAATCCATGGACCTATGGGGTTCCCTCAAAAGGGGGTTCTCCTTTCTCTGCTACAGGCAGTTGACCTGTGCAGCAGGAACAGACAACTGGAAGGGACTAGATGGGCATCAGAGGAGACCCCGAGGCTGACCAACACTTGGAAGAAACACAGGCTCCCCAGCAAAGGGAACTGGGGTAACATGTAACCCAGCATAAGGCACTCAGAGCCAAAGTCATACCTCTGTGAGGATGCAAGATCCACAGACAGGGGGACAAACAGTCTGCATTGGTACAGGCTACCCCAGAAGAGCTTCAAGACACAGTCTGAAATGCCTGGTGTCTGTGCCTCTAGGTTTTAAGGCTGGATGACACATTAAGAGACCAGTAGGGGTCAGCAAGATGGCTCAGCAGGCAAAAGCTCTCGCAACCAAGCCAGACAACCAGAATTTCATCCCCAGGATCCACATGATGGAAGGAGAGAACACATTCCTGAAAGTTTTCCTCTGATCTACACATGTATGCTGTGGCACACACACACACATACACACGCACAAAAATAAATAAAACTTAGATGGGGTGGGGAAGGGGAGGAAGGAGAAGAGGAGGGGAAAAAGGGAGGGAGAAGAGGAGAGAAGAAGAAGAGACTCCCACCTGCTAGTCAAACTACCAGAGACTTAGTAGGAGAGACTCTTAGGCCCACTCTTGTGGGAAGGCTGGCCTAGCTTCCTACCACCATTACAGTGGTTGGAATTCCTAGCCACTCCCCCATGATCGCACACACACTGGCAAGACCTATGGGGTTCCCTCAAAAGGGGGTTTTCCTTTCTCTGCTACAGGCAGTTGACCTGTGCAGCAGAAACAGACAACTGGAAGGGACTAGATGGACATCAGAGGGGACCCCGAGGTGCTTAGTCACGCCAGAGCCTTATGTCCTACATAATCCATGAGCTGCATGATCATGTAATCTATGCGCATGTGTGGCGTAGCTATGTAAGCCCATATGCGCATTCGGGGGGGGGGGAGATCTATAAAAGCAGGTTCCACATACCCCTTCTCTTCCTGCATGATCTTTCTATAGGCCTAAGCACCTCCTTCTATTTCTTCCCCTCAATAAACTCTGATAGTGGGTTTTGTTGTACTTTATGGTTTTTCTTGCACGGTAAACAGCGCTGCTTAATGAATAACATTGTGCCACTTAATAAATAACAACAGTGTGTGTATGGAGTTGGGGGCAGGGGCAGGGGGAGTGGGGTTCACACGGCACAGTGTGTTACAGTGTGTGTATGGGATGGGGGGGGTTCACACGGCACAGTGTGCAAATGGAGGTCAGAGAACAACTTTCAGGAGCTGGTTCTCTCCTTCCACCTTGTTTTTGAGGCAGAGTCTCTCTTGTTCCCACCATGTTGCATGCTCCAGACCAGCAGACTCATGAGCTTCCACAATTCCACGGTGTCTACCTCCCATCTCGCCATATGCTAGGATTACAGTGAGTGCCGCCATATCCAGCTTGCTTACATGGATTCCAGGGACTGAACTTGGGTCTTCCGTCTCACAGAACAAGCACTTCTACCCACTGACCATATCACAGGCCCACTGTCTGTCTATTCTACAAAACACAAATGCTCTAAGCTAGGCATGGTGACACACGCCTTTAATCCCAGCCCTTGGGAAGCTGAGGCAGGAGGATCTCTTTGAGTTCTAGGCTGGCCAGGGCTACACTG
>CABHPP010000914.1:17874-29667 GCA_902168425.1 Peromyscus attwateri
AAAAAAAAAAAATAAAAAAAAATAAAAAAAAAGAAAGAAAGAAAAAGAAAAAGAAAAAGAAACTACTCCTAGCCATCAAGAGCCCTATCTACCTATCTAAACCTACTTGTCATATTCCTAGGACCCACAGCCATGTGACATTTGAATAAGAGAATGAACATGGTTGGTGGCTTTATAAGAAAAATTGTGGCCCAGAAGTGTTCAATAACACAATGAAGGGTTCCCAGGTCCCTAGTAGCAAAGCTAGGACTGGCCCTCAGATGGGGATGGACAGTTGGAGAGATAGCTCAGTGGTTAGAGCACTGGCTGCTCTTCCAGAGGACCTAGGTTCAATTCCCAGAACTCCCATGGCGGCTCACAACTGTCTGCAGCTCTCATTCCAGGGAATCTGGTGCCCTCACATAGACATACATGCGGGCCAAACACCAACCAGTATAATGTAAGAATAAATAAATCACTTTTTTAAAAGACAGTAAAGAATTTTCCCACAATCAGTTAAGAAGCCCAAGAAGAACTGTCCATCCCCAAGCCCTTCCCAATCATCATGATTACACGTCCAAGAGACAGTCAAGAAAAATCACTTCAAACCAAAGGGCACAGCCGAGTATGGCCAACAAAAGTAAGCCGGGCTTCATTAATGAGGCCACTACGGGAAACATGCCCTCTTTCTCTATCCCAAACCTGATGTGATTGAACCAGGGAGTATCCATGTTGCACAGCAAAATAAATAATTGCCCCTTGCCCTAAAGGCTGATTGCTAAATGGAATGTGGGCTAACCCCCTCACAGGCTGATGTGTCCATTCCAGAACTCATGTTCTGGTGCCATCAATGATAGTGACCATTGGTCAATTTGACCCAGCTTTCCTCATGGAGAGAGGTCAGCACTTCAGCAGTGATCACCCCCTTGCTCAGCCTCAGCCCCTGCAGAAGCTGTTAGTAAGACAAAGTTGGCATGGGCTCTGACCTGAGATGCTTACAAGGCCACACAAGGACTTTACCAAGAAGCACAGAGTCAGCCAGCCACGGTGGCAATGTCGCCATTGACATCATTTGTGGGGCTAAAGAGGTCGAGTGCGTAAAACACTTGAGTGTGTAGGAAAGCAGCCATGGCTCCTTCCTGCCCATCCTCCACCCCAGAAGCTAAAGAGAGAGAAGCCTGGCCTTATTCAGCAGACGCCTGACATTGCTCCAGGCAGGTAGTCCCAGGTTCCCTGATGCTCTTCCCCAGCACATGACCCTGCTGAAGGTCATCTGACTCCAGTTATCAATCAGCTTTGGGAATCCTTTCAAGTGGCTGGCTGTGAGGGTCCAGCAGGAATGGGACATACTGCTCTGCACTGCCCGTCTCTCTAACTCTCTTCCTCCCAGCATTGGAGGCAGGTCCATGACGCCAGAGCTTCCTGAGGCTCCGAGACTGCTGCTGAAGGACCTGATTTTTCTTGTTATTTTCCCTGCAAGTGCATAGTCATTGTTTTCCAAAGACACCCAGCCCAGGGAACTGCAATCCTGAATAGACAAAAAAAATGCAACAGAAATTGATTTTATGAATCAAAACTTTGAGAGGCTACCAACACAAAGAGGGAGGAAGATCTATAAATGACCACATGACTCCCAAACATGCCCATTGCCATCCTTCCACAGCACCACAGCAAGAGGGCACAGCTGTGACCACAAAACCACTTCTGGTCCCTAGGTCAACACTCTGGCCGGCTAATGGAAGGCTGGGAACATGACATTGTAAAAATATCCTGCCACTCATGAAAAAGCACCTGCTACTCAAATAAGATCTGAGTAAAGTGGGTGCAGTTAAGAAAGGTGGGGAATCTTAAGAAGGCTAGTGTACTTCTTACTGGAGGTATAAATGTTCACCACCCGAGCATGAGGGTGACTATAGCAGACAGATCACAATGCTCTAAAGACCAAGGCTGAAGATTCTAACTCGGGGGCTGGAAAGACAGTTCAATGGTTAAGAGTGTTTACTACTCTGGTATCCTCTGTAAAGCTGGCTTAGTGGCCATAAATTCCTTTTATCTATATTTATCATGGAAAGTTTTTATTTCACCTTCCATTTTTTTTAATGGATAGTTTTGCTGGGTATAATAGTCTTGGTTCGTGGTTGTGCTTTTGGTTTGGTTGTTGTTTTGTTTTGTTTTGTTCTCATGACTTGGATCTTTCAGAGGACCTGAGTTTTTGGTTCTGAACACCCACACTGATCAGCTCACAACTGCCTGTAAGTCCAGCTCCAGAGGCCTCTGACACACTCTTTTGGCTTCCATGAGCACTCATATTCACAAACCCACAGACAGACAGACAGACAGACACACACACACACACACACACACACACACACACACACAGAGGCACATAAATCTTTAAATTAAAAATAAGTAAATATTTTAAAATAAGGAGAGAGAGAGAGAGAGAGAGAGAGAGAGAGAGAGAATGTTCCAATGTCAATGGGATTTCAAACCCCATCCCCAGCTCCTCAGCCTGACCCTTGGTTGTCAACCATGAGGCTTTCTAGGCAGCTCACACTGTATAAATCTCACTGTAAGTTTTCTGAGCACCACCTCAGGTTTGCTGCTCACAGACTGGATAAGAAAATGGAGTCATATTTTCCCCCAGAAGGAAGAAAATGACTGAATGTTATTAAGTGACAATAGTCCTCTTTTATGAAGATGTCCTCATAGAAACATTATCTCTGCAGACAGGTACACTGCCCTCTGCTCCAAGCTTAATGAGCAACTGGAAACATCTCTAGCTGTGCCCTGACCACCGGCCCTTCCACCAAAGAACAGGATGTGACCCTGTCATCCTCATCTGGCTTTGATGTCACATGCTCGGGAAAGCCTCCGTGACCTCCCATGCCACACCAGACCTCCCTGGTTTATTAAGTGGCATTCATCTTAATTATTGTAGTTTGGATGTAAAATGCCCCTCCACATACACTCAGGTGTTTGAACACTCAGTTCCCAGGAGGTGGCGCTGTTTAGGGAGGTTTTTGAACCTTTAAGAGGTGGAGGAGCCCTGCTGGAGAAAGTGAGTCACTGGAGGCAGTCTTTGAGGGTTTACGGCCCAGCGTCACTTCCTGTCCACTCTCTACTTCCTATGTGTGACTGTCATGTGACCACACAGCCTCCTGCTCATGTCACCCTTCCCTGACTACTGCCATGGCTGCTTCCTCATCCCTCTGGAATTACGAGCCAAAATGAACTGCTTCTCCCTTAAGTTGTTTTATCACAGCGGCAGAAGTAACTAAGAGACAGAAACAGTTGGCGGGGAGGGGTAACCCACTGTCAGAATCACTTTCTAGGAGAAAAAATAGTCTTTATCCATTCAGTCCAGTGTCCCACAACCCAGAGCACTCCACAAAGCAGCTTCCATGAAGAAGAGAGCCATGGTCCCAAACCTCTGAAACCACGATCTGAAATAAACCTATTTTGAGGGGGTAAGGGGGTGGGCAACATTATGATCGTTTATTTACTGAGTGAAGAAGTAAATTAGGATCTGTTTACGAGTCAAGGTGGTGAGCTGGGGAGATGGTTTCATGGGTAAAAGCACTTGCCTTACAAACAGGAGGACCTGAGTTCAAATCCCTAGCATCCCCGTAAGAAGCCAGTACACGTGCCTGTACACGTGCCTGTAGCCCCAGAGCTATGGTGGACAGAAACAGGAGGGTTGCTACGCCTTGCTGGATGTGAGCTACTAACAGGTTCAGTGAGAGTCCTGTCTCAAGGGACTAAGCAAAGAGTGACAGAGCAGGACCCCCAGTGTCCTTCTCCAGCAAGAGAGGGGTGGGTTCTTTCTCAAACACAGACATCCATCTCTTCATCCATCTTCTCTTGAAATCATCAGCAGAAGGTGAGAAGCCCTGAGTCCATGTCCCTTTATGGTAGCTATGGGCTGATCCATCTGAGGGCATCCCCAGCTAGCTAGGCAAAGACTGTATCCTGACGGGCCACCATGGCTCATGTTGTGGCCGGTCACCTTCTCTCTTCCTGAAATCAGCTTACCTACAGCAAGTGTAGGGGTGTCTGATGCCGACAGAGGGGCCACCTCCTCTCTCAGACTCTCAGGTTTCAAACCTATGGCTGAGTTTGGAGAATGCACAGCCCATTTGCAGGAGGCTGGAGAACCCCGGGCCGCCAGTCATGGATGTGGTTGGTTGGTACTGCCCCAGCGGAGGACTCTGGTCCAACACTGTGATTACCCCTCAACAAGATCACCTTCCTGGACACCTTTATTATTCAAAAGTGTCAGGAAGCTCCTTTGCCATAAACAATCTCATAACTCAGATTACTCCACTGGGAGGGGGAAGACACACCCCTTTTCTGCTTCGTTAATGAAAAATGCAGGAGACAGATTAAAAATAACTCTCTGAGAGGAACAGAATGTTAAAGAGTTTCAGGAACTTTCAGAATGAAAATGACAAGCGGAAGGCCTCCTTGTCTTGGGGGGGGGGGGGAGGAATTAAAAGAGTGTAAAGAATTTCCCAGCACCACCCTGTGGGTGACTAGCCGGATAGTAGCCCTCAACAAAAATGGTTCCTCTCCAATCTGGCGCCAGCATTACATATGGACACTGGACTTGGTGGTCTCCAGATGGCTCAGCTGTACCCTTTCCTTAAGAGTCCAGACCACTAGCCAAGAGCTCTGGGAAGGTCAGGGACCCTCAAGCGGTTGAGCAACACCATTCTGGGTGAAGCGGATGATGGATCTGATTTAAGGACAAAAATGAATGACAAAACGTGGTCTCGGGAAGCCTTGGAAAAACAGGTGTTAGAGATGGGGCTGAAGAGACGACTTGGGTGGGGTTAGTGTCTGGTGTGCAAGCATGAGGAACTGGGTTTGGATCTGAGCACCCACATAAAGTTGGGTGTGGGCTGTGGCCATGCATGGGTAACCACAAGGCTGTGGTGCCTGGAGACAGGGAGATCACTTGGATGAGACTGATGGCTGCCAGCCTTGCTCCAGGCTTAGTAACAGACTCTGTCTCAAAGTGACAGACCCATGTTCTCCTATGGCCTCTGTGCAACACATACACATACACACACACACACACACACACACACACACACACACACACACACATACCTGTCTTAAGTCACCAAGACCTAGAGATAAGAAGATGGGGCAACCATGGAGGCCACTGTCTCTACAGTGCCACCGTTCGAGGACAACTTGAGCACCTCCATCTCACCACCACCACCATCTCCCACTCCACATCGGCGTCCGCGCCCCCCCCCCCCCCCCCCCCCCCCCGCCGCTGCCTCCACCACCATAGGCTTTAACCATGCTCTGACAATTCCAGCCATGCATGTCCCTTGACTCAGACCTCCTTATTCCACTGGTCCAGTCTCACTGGAGCTGACTCATCAGCAGGCCTCTGCCTCCAAGTCTTCACATATCACCAAGGCCCTTCATGACACATGCTCTGTGGAGCCCTAGCTCTGCTCAGCCCCGGCCCCTGGACAGAGCAACTTGGTCTCCTCATCATACCTGCTGTTCTTACCCAGCTCCTGATGATCTCATCAGACCTTCCTGGACATGGGAACCTCTGCACCATCAAGCCCTTGGCCCCCAGAAGCTCTTCCTCCAGCTTGCTGTCAGAGATCACTGCCAAGCTCTTCCTTTCCCAGCCTCTCGGGGGTGTGGGAGCAGGCCTCTGGGTATCTATCTGCCTTTTCTCTCTGAGCTGTACATACTCAGAGCCTAGTGACTGCATATTTTATCTTCCTGAGGACCTGCAGTGATCCCTCCTAGCTGCTCACACTCTGGTTGAGCCAAACAGTGCCCAGATACAAGAGCTGCTGTGACCGACACAGACAGTGAGGACCAGCCTGAAGAGCCACGGGATCCCACGTATCCACCGGACCCTCAGCGTCAGGTAGATTAGCAATGTGATTTTGGAAGAAAAGCTGAGCCAAGCACAATGGAAGAGGAGAATAGTGCTGATGGAAGACTAGAGTCCCTGAGAATAGGAGGTGAGAGATAACAGACAGAGACATTTCCTCAACCACCCGACCCATCGGTTCCTGCCATCCCCCTGTCCATGTTCTGTCATCAGAAGGAGTGGATTACAAACCCCTGTGCCCACAGAACGGCATGCTCCTCAGAAGGGCAAGCTGCCCTGAGGCAGAGGATCAGGCCTGGGGCTGCCAACCAGTAACTGCTGCAAGCTGGGGCTGCAGCCTCGCTCCCAGATGCAGGAGGTCTGGGTGTCTCAGGGAGGGAGAAAGACAGACACAAAGGAGCTGGGATTAATTGTGACTTCAGACAGGAGCCGCCTCCTGGAAGAGAGTTGATGGTTTTTGGTTTTTTTTTTTAATAAAAACCAGAAAACAGATAACTGCCACTGAAACTGTGAATGAAATCCACAAAATTCAACAGTGAGGATAAAGGGGCACAAGCTCATCTTTTTAATTATTTGTAAGTGCGTGTATGTCTGTGTGTGTGTGTGTGTGTGTGTGTGTGTGTGTGTGTGTGTGTGCATGTGAGTGCAGTACCTACAGAGGCCAGAAGAGGGCATCAGATCCGCTGGAGCAGGAGTTAGCGGTGACCATGAGCTGCCATGTGTGTACTGGGAACTAAACCTAGGTCCTCTGCAAGAGCAGCCAGGGCACTTTCTAAAGCTCCCACTATGTATCAGCCTTGGGGGACACCAAAGCAAATGTTCCACCCTCCACTTTCAGGGAGCACAGAACACTGGGCAGACTGAGAATAAATAGGATACTCAGGACCCACGGCAGGATACTCATGCGGCAGGACGCAGTGACTTATGGGTAGAATGTGAACCAAGAGGTTCAAAAATAAAAGTCTTTATCTCCATCTTCCCTGCAGGGCTGAAATCTCTTCATACCGTGGCAAAGTCCCATGTATGGAAAAGGCAGGGTCAGCCCTTCAAATACCAGCTCCCAAAATGAGGTTCCAGACACCAGCATCCCCTTCAGCCCATGCCCCTGGCTTCCAGGTCCTTCATGCAGGGAAACATGTTTGCAATAGCTCCCTAGGACCAGTTTAAGGAGTATCAGAAAAGTACACTGTTAGGAGCTCACAGCTGCGGGGCAAAAGATGCAGGTTTAACTGAACGCGTCTGGAGATTCGCCCTGGCCACCTTTCTGGAGATAGAGGCCTCCTTTAAAACCCAGAAGCACCTTTGTCTCCTTTCTACCTCACAGTGGTCAAATGGGTGCAGGTCTGCTGCGGTAATGGCCAACCCCCAAAGCGCAGAGTTGCTTGAAAAGTAAAAGTTGACTCATCCAGATGACTCAGAGAGCAAGTGCATCGACTGCCAAGCCCATGGCCTGAGTTCAATCCCAGTCCCCATGAGGTGGAAAAGGGTCAACTGACTCGCCCAAGTTTCCACGTGCCCAGCACTCGGGCACACACACTCGCGCGCGCGCACACACACACACACACATCTTACACAGAGGAGAGTTTCAATTAATTAATTAATTAAAATAAAGTGGGGGGAGTATGTGAGCTCCCATCCCTAGCTGAGGACCAGTGGCGCCAGGGGAAGGAGAGTTGCTGTTCTTCTGGGACGTGGTTCCTGGTTGGTTGGCCACGATTGAATAGATAGATCCACACTCAAGTTTATATGGGCAGCAGTAAGTGGATTCAGTAGGTTATAAAAAAAAAAAAAAAAAAAAAAAGAGGACATGAAGTTGGGAGAGAGATTCAGGATGTGGGAAGAGGGCCCAGGAGAAATTGAAGAGGGGGGAGAGGGGGTGAATATGATTGAAATACATTATATACGTGTAAGCGGTGCTCAAAGAATAAATAAAATACTGTATAAAAGGTAAAATAAAGTAAACATGAAAATGCATCCCTTATATGCACATCACTAGTTCCAGTGTGGTTTGTGGCTGCTCCAAGGAGCCACAAGCTGCACCCCATGGGCTGAATCTGGCCCGTGTTTTTGTGACTGAATCAAAAATCTCTCTCTCTCTCCTTCCCTCCCTCCATCCCCCTCCCCCTCCCCAGTCCCATGTAACACGGGCTGGCCTAGAACTTGATATGTAACCGAGGATAACCTTGAACTCCTGACCCGCCTGCCTCCACCTCCCCGATTGCTGAAACTACAGGTGTAATTGCAGGTGTAACCACCGTGCCTGTTTCGTGTGGCGCTGGGGATGGAGCCCAGGGCTTCACACACACGCCGGGCAAGCACTCTTCCAACTGAGCCACATCCCCAGCCGGTGACCGAAGCCCCACGCACCACTGCCATGCCATGCCGCTGAGGCTCTGTGCGCAGTGAGGGGCGGGTGCCAAAGACGAGGCATTCGTCACGTGGCCTTCCTGGGAAGATCGTGCTGACCCCTCCCCCTTCCCAACCCGGGGAGGAGTTCTAGAAAGTTCCACAGCGCTGATAAACACTCTGACATGGAAGAAACACAAGCAGCAGCCGCTGACTACTCACTGGCCACAAACGCAGGCACTAGAGCCGTGGCGGCTCAAAAGTGAATTTACCAGAGCGACCGTGCGGTTCCAGCTCTCTGCGGCACCCGTGGTCTTATGTTGTGTTTTGTATGTTAAGCACGGGTGCATGTCTGTACGTGTTCATGTGTGGAGGTGTGTATACTCGAGGGTGTGCATATGTGCGTGTAGTGTGTGTATGTGTGTGTGGTATGATGTATGTGTGTGGTATGATGTGTGTGTGTGTGTGTGTGTGTGTGTGTGTAGTATGTGTATATGGTGGGCGGGTAGGTGTGGTGTGTGTGTGTGGTGTGTATGTGTGTGGTATGTGTGTGGTGTGTATGTGTGGTATGATGTGCATGTATGTGTGTAGTGTGTGTATATGGTAGGTGGATAGGTGTGGTGTGTATGTGTGTGGTGTGTATGAGTGGTATGATGTGCATATGTATGTGTGCAGTGTGTATATATGGTGGGCAGGTAGGTGTGGTATTGTGTGGTGTGTGTGTATGTGTGTGTGTGTGGTGTGTGTAGTATGTGTATATGATAGACGTGTAGGTGTGGTGTATGTGTGGTGTGTGTGTATGTGTGTGTATGTGTGTGTGCACGCGCACACACATTCCTGTGGAAGCCACAAGTCACTCCAGGTGTTCTTCAGATGTTGTCCGTGTGTTTCTGGACAGGGTCTCTCACTGTCCTAAACATCACCAAGTAAGGTAGACGCCCAGCAAGCTGCAGGGGTCCATCTTTCTGTCTGTCTCATCACTGTGATTACAAGCAAGCACCACCACACCCAAGTTTTTCTGGTCTGGGGGGGGTCTTTATTTGTTTGTTTATTTGTTTGTCTGTTTTGGTTTTGCTTTTGTTTTTTGGTTTTGGGCATTGAACTCAGGTCCTCATTCGCTGACTGAGGCGTCTCCCCAGCACCAAACCCTTTGCTTTTAAAAATCCCAGGACCCTTGAAAATCATCTACCCCAGAAGACTCATGTGGGAAAGGCATGATCTGGTCCAGTAAACCTACTCAGGAAACTGGAAAAGTAAACCAAGAATGAGCATGCTTGGTTTGTACACGTACCACACACACACACACACACACACACACACACACACACACACATCACCCCACACTCCCCTGCTTCGATGAGATGAAATGATTTCCTTATGCAAACCCCAGCCTTATTCTAGCTGGCAAATCTCTCTCTGCCCTTCAGGAAAGCCCCTCCCCCCACCCCATCTCATCCACCTCCACCCCCTGTGCCTTCCTGGACTGGGCAGAATTACAGACCTGATTTCCTTTAGTCACTGAGCCCAAGCTGTGATTCCCACAAACGTCCCCAAGAGCCGGGCTTCACTGTCAGCCTGCGGTTCCCAAGGTGGCGGCTACCCCTGTATTTTATTGGTTTTCAACTCCCAGGCCCTCCCTCTCCATTCTCTCCGACCCCTGCTTTATTCTTCCTTCTCCGCCTCCTACTTCATCGCCTCCACCACTGTTCAAATGCACGGAGGCCGCCCCCACTTGGACCCCCCACTCCCCAATTAGGAATCACTCCAGAATCCCCTCGAACCATCAACGGCTGGCTGTCGCCTTTCTATTAAACTCCAAGTACTTATTTCTTTTAATACGTAAGGAGCCTTCTGTTCAGATTGCTCGGGGCCTTGGATGGTGAGGTGTAGTCTCCGTTTTTTAATGAGTGCGATTCAGCCTTGAATCATTTCAACCTCTGCACTGAAAGGTCTCTTGTTAGCTTTGCAGAGGGGAGGAAAAGTGTCAGCGCATGGCATTTAAGACCTCGCTTCTTAACCCAGAGCTGTTCCACGGTTTCAATCCTGATTGGAAACAAGCACCCAGTGAGGCGTCTTATAAGCTCCGTAAGGAAAATGGAAGCAAAGGACCCGGATGCCCTCAGCCGTTCCCACACAGGGCAAGGATGGTCGCCTTCTCTTCCCCTGTGTCATGTTTATAGACAGAAATGTTTTCTCTTTTAAGCTTTAAGCAACAACAACAAAAAAGAAAAAAAAAACTTGTTATCACAAACAGCCTATATGAAAGACCTTCAAATAGCACCCAGGCCCCAGCTCCCTGATGATAATTAATTGCAATACTAAGGGACTGTTAACTTGTGGCACCCTGGCTGGCAGTGGAATGATAGGAATAAGCAGAAACATCCCACGTGCATGTGTACACACACGCATGCACGAGCACACACGCATGCACACACATGTGCACACACATACATCTGGATTAGGTGGGCACCCCCTTCATCTTCCCTGAGCAACAGCTGGCACGTATAGACTCGCAGCAGAGAACTGAGCCGACAAGAACTCAGTGTCTGTCGGTGTTCATGTTCTACACTTACTATTCTATTCTAGATGCCAGATTTTAAAAAAAGAGGGGGGGGAAAAAAGACAGGCTGCCGTGGTTTTTAATGGCAACTTGGCATTCCTAACGGGGCATCGGTCTACATAGGTGGGTCTGAGCCAGAGCCCCCCATCTCTGTTCAAACAAGCCCTACTTGAAAGCTCCATTCAGCTCTCCAGGGCCATGTGCATGAGCAAAACAATAAGATACTGAGCAGGCACAAGGGCCGTCTTCTGTAGAGCCTGGCCCTGTTCCTGGGGAAGAACATGAGGACAACCTGCCCACACAGCGATTAACAAGGCAGGGACAACCCAGAGGGCACTGTGATTGGCCGTGGCATGGTGACAAGCAGAGTCAGCACACATCATCCTAAGAATCCCTGCAACCTCTGGGCTTCGGCGACAGTCACCTGCCCCCACCAAAGGGGCTGCGCTCAATAAACTCACGGGCACCGAGGCCTTCCAAGGGTAGAAAGTGAACAAAGAAGGTGAAGCATGAGGTTTGGGGGCGGGAAAGATGGCTTGGTGGCTAAGGGTGTCTGTTCGCCACGCATGAGGACTTGAGTTTGAATCTCTAGCACCCGCAAAAGGCCGGACATGGAGCAGGTGGACGCCGAGAGCTCACTCACCATTGAGCCCAGCCCGAACACTGAGCTTTTTGGTTCAGTGAGCGATTCAAAGTGATAAGGTAAAGTGATGGAGAAAGACACTCCCTTTGTCTTTCTGCCATCCAAGGGCACGTGCGTGAGCTAAGGCGCCCCCACACTCACGTGCATGCACCATACACACACAACATACACATACACACACACACATACACACACATATACACACACCACACATACATACATACACACACATACACACACACATACACACACACACACATACACACACACCACACACACATACACACATATACATACACACACACATACACACATATACATACACACACACATATACACATATACATACACACACACATACACACACCACACATACACACATACGCACAC
>CABHPP010000914.1:37695-83382 GCA_902168425.1 Peromyscus attwateri
GCTCTACCATTGAGCCACACCCCAGCCCCTCACTGGAGTATTCTAGGCAGGGGCTCTACCACTGAGCCACACCTCAGCCCCTCACTGGGGGATCCTAGGCAGGTGCTCTACCACTGAGCCACACCCCAGCCCCTCACTGGAGTATTCTAGGCAGGTGCTCTACCACTGAGCCACACCTCAGCCCCTCACTGGGGGATTCTAGGCAGGGGCTCTACCATTGAGCCACACCCCCAGCCCGTCACTGGGGGATTCTAGGCAGGAGGCTCTACCACTACTGAGCTATGCCATTGCTCTTTCTCCATCATTTTCCAGATACTCCCATGCTACCGATTTGCCCACCATTTCATTCCTTCTCACATATAGACCACTATTTCCTTATCCACCCAGAGATGAGGAGGATGTGGATCCCTCTTCCATGGCTGATGGGAATGTAAATTGGGGCGGGTGCCATGAGACGCAATCTAATGCGTTAAGCTGAGCAAACAGCTCCACCTCTTGAGTGGAAAGCAGGTGTTCAAACAGAAGCCTACATAAGCTGTTTGTGACAACAGCATTCATAATCGCCACAGGGGGCGGGGACGGGGACCACCAATGCCCACCCTTGTATTTGAAGGAAGCATCCTCCTTGTAGCGAGGTCACATTATGGCAGAACTTCAGACCCACAGCACTGAGGACATCCTCACCATGGGCAGCCCAAAGAACAGATCCAAACACAGAAGTAGGGTCATCCGCCCTCCCATCCCATGATCCCCAGAGCAGCTACTCCCGAGGGAAGGGTAAACAAAACCCTGGGTGCTACATTTAAGGTATTTTGTTGAGTCTCTCTTTCTTAGATGCTTTTGTTCAAATTCTGTCAACTACCAGATGGAGCTTGGTGGCTCTCAAGACCCACGTCTACCAAAATTATAGAGCCAAACATAGCTGGGCTCTAGAGATGGACGCGGCTTGAGGGCCAAACACGACCTGGTACCCAGAGAGATGCAGAGAGTAACCTGGACACCGAGAAGAGACGCACAGCAGCATGGACATATTGCACAAAGCTGAACAGAAGAGTCATGAGTACAGTCATGAGTGAAGGGTACAGCCATGATGGTGGGCAAGTAAAATACAGGAGTGTGAGGCAGCTGATCCATAAGAGTCAGACTGTGGGGGTCCATTGACCTGTGTATCCAGGCAAAGTGATTCCCCTACATCTTAGAAGAAACCACTTGCTTACATGGCAGGAGACACAGGAGGAGGCCTTCTAGAGAAGAACCAGTGATCTTGTCTCGATTTGGGTGCTGGTCGCCTTATGCATTCAACTTTGTGACATTCTGTAAAAAGGCACCTCAGGCCCCCCGTGTCTGGGGGTTGTGTTTTATCTCCTTCTGTTAAAGTGTTTAAAGGGAGCTGGAGAGATGGCTCAGAGGTTAAGAGCACTGACAGCTCTTCCAGAGGACCTGAGTTCAATTCTCAGCAACCACATGGTGGCTCACAACCATCTGTAATGAGATCTGGTGCCCTCTTCTGGCATGCAGGCATACATGCAGACATTACACTGTATACATAATAAATAAATCTTTTAAAAAAAAAGAAGAGTGGTTGCTGCTCTTTCAGAGGATCCAAGTTTGGTTCCCACATCGTGTGGTTCACAGCAACCTGTAACTCCAGTTCCAGGGGATCTGACGCCCTCTTCTAGCCTCTTCAGGAATCTACACTCGTATGTTCAACATGATGCAGGTTAAGGGGAACTCATCCTGAAATGACCTGGCAGGACCTGCCAGGGAGATCCTACAACATTCTTATATATGTCACCTCCAGCATTCACTTAAGACAAAGGTGCCCCAACAGATACTTCCTCCCAGGTGCCTGGGCACAAATGACTTTTCACCGGGAACATTTGTCCTTCTGTTTGTGGGTCCGATGTACTGACTGTGAAAGCCGAATGTGGAGTCTAGAGCAGATGGGGGTGATGGTTAATCTCAACTGTCAACTTGATGAGATACAGGATCACCTGGAAGAGTGGCAGCTGGGTGTGCCTATGGGAGGTCTATCTTGATGAGGTTAACTGAGGTTAAAAAAGAAAAAAACAGACCCATCCACTGTGGGTGGATCCATTCCCCAGGCTTGGATCCTAGGCTGTGTAAAAAGGAGAAGGTGAGTTAAGCGCCACTGTTGCTCTCTCTCTCTTCTTCCTGATTGT
The DNA here is from genome assembly GCA_902168425.1 of Peromyscus attwateri. Classification (NCBI taxonomy): domain Eukaryota; kingdom Metazoa; phylum Chordata; class Mammalia; order Rodentia; family Cricetidae; genus Peromyscus; species Peromyscus attwateri. The sequence continues at coordinate 39,879 of CABHPP010000914.1, forward strand.
GGCTACGACATGACCAGCTGCCCCAGACTCCTGCACTTGACTTCCCCACCATGAACTGCAGAGAAGTCACATTACCCTTGAACTGTGAGCCAGCACCAGCCCTTCCTCCCTTACATTGCTTATGTCAGGGTGATGTGTCCCTACAAGAGGAACAAGAGCTGAGACATGAGGGAGGAAAGGCATTTCCCATGGGTGTGGAGATGAATCTGAGCTAAGCTGGGCACCAGCATCACCCACAAACACGACAGAATACAGGCCAGTCCATTACACCCCAGAGTGCCCATGAAAAAAAGTGTGGCACTGTTGGTTTTAGGCCAATGCACATCCATCGGTGAACCTTTAAAATACTTTAGAGGGCTGGAGAAGATGGCTCAGAGGTTAAGAGCACTGGCTGCTCTCCAGAGGTCCTAAGTTCAATTCCCAGCACCCACATGGTGGCTCACAACCATCTATAGTGAGATCTGATGCCTTCTTCTGTCATACATACACTGTGTATATAATAAATAAATCTTTTAAATAAATAAAATACATCAGAGCCGGGTGGTGGTGGCGCACGTCTTTAATCCCAGCACTTGGGAGACAGAGCCAGGCAGATCTCTGTGAGTTCAAGGCCAGCCTGGTCTACAGAGCAAGATCCAGGACAGGCACCAAAACTACACAGAGAAACCCTGTCTCAAAAAATCAGAATAAAATAAAATACATTAGAAACAAAAGTGAGAGTCTGCCTCTGCTCATACACGGCACAGGTGAGGCTCTCACACTCCTATGCCCCTTCTAACAGCATGCAACAAGCTGGCATGTCACATGCCACATTCTAACACTAGTCTTTTTTTTTTTTTTAATTCCATGCATTTCCTTGGCTCTTCCACCCTTTGTTGCCCTCTAACAAAATAAAGCTTCCTCCTGGCTCCACTCTCCCCCGCCCATGTGATTACGGTGGCTATCTTCCAATTAAAACATGGCCCACGCATGTGCCCCAATCGCAAGCTGGGACTGGAGCCAGCCTGGCTGAGCATGGAGATCGCACCTCGCTCTGGCTCACAGGATTAGCAAAAGTAATTCCCCAAAGAGGCTGTACCCAGCCCGCTCACATCACAGCCACCCACACCCCAGGCACTGCAGAGCAGAGCACCGTGACCCGTGCTGCAGAGCCAGAGAGGCACCCCCAGCCATGCCGCACCCCAGTTCTCCACACACAGCTGTCAGGCACCAGAGTGAGTCCACAGAGTTCTCTGGAATGAGACCCAAGTCCTAAGAGTCCCATGATGTCAACTACCCATCCTCCAACAAGCCCCTGGACCACAGTTTGTGTCGCAAGCCATTGTCCATACTACCCAGTTATTGCCTCCCCCACTCTAACCCCCTCTACAACTAGGCAGAAGATGCTTCATTGCTGCTGATGTTGTTGGTACCCCAAAGCCACCATCCTGGAAGCAACAGTCTGTAGTAGATTCAGATAAAAGAGGAGGCTGACGGACCATGTGACCACCAGGCTCATTGTAGTGAGGACACTCACTGAGAATATTCAATACAGTCCTTCCTCCAGACTCTTCCCCATCCTCAGCCTCCATCCATGGCCACACTCCCCAGAATTCCCACCCAGAAGACTGATGTCTCTCTGCCCAGGTACCCAGAGCTGAACCATTTGTCCCTCTTCATGTTGGCCATCTGTGGTGGTTTGAAAATGGCCCCCAGAGGCTCATATGTTTGAATGCTTGGTCCTCAGTTAATGGAACTGTTGAGGAAGAATCAGGAGGTGTGGTTTTGTTGGAAAAGGTATGGCCTTGTTTGAGAAGGCGCATCACTGGGGGAGGGCTTTGAGGTTTCAAAAGTCCCTGCCAGCACCCCCTCCCAACTCTCTCTCTCTCTCTCTGCCCCCTCTCTGCCTGCTACCTACAGATCAGAATATAAAGCTCTCAGCTACTGCTCCAGCACCATGTCTGCCTGGTTCCCACCATGATGACCATGGACTAACCCTCTAAAACTGTAAGCAAACCCCCAGTTTAAATACTTTCATTTATAAGAGTTGCCTTGTGTCTCTTCATAGCAACAGAACTGACCAAAAGAGTCATATATTTCATTTACATATGACTTGGTGGTGGGGTTATTTCCCATGTCACCATCAGTATGAAGGGGACTCTCATTACCAAGGCAATGAGCCAGGAAGGTGTGCTCCTTTTTTGTTAAGTCTCAAGGATGACAGCAGATGCCCTGCTTGGTCCCCTGGGCTCTGTTCCTTATGGCGGCCAGAGGTTCTTCTTATGATGTAAAGCAGGTCATGCACCCTGAGCTTCAAAACCCTGCAGTGGTGCCCAGCCTAGCTGGAATAAAATCTGAGGTCTTTTCAAAAGGCACAGAGCCCTGGGAGAATGCCACCCTTGGCCATCTTGCTGGCCAGGCGTCCCCACCCTTGCCCCCTTGCACAGTGGTGTCCCTGACCTCTATATTGACCCTTGAACACGCCACAGTTGGCTGCCTGGGGGTCAGGGCCAAGTCTTCCCTTCATCTCTCCATAACACACCCCACACCTCCTCTGGGTTCTGTTCCCCAGAGAAGTCCTCCTCCACTGACCTACCTAAAGTAAACTTCCAGGTCCTACACTGCTCTCCTGTTAGTGTTTATCGTCTCCTGACACAAAAGAATACCACGCTTTCAACAAGTCTGTCTCTATGAGCAATGGTAAGCTCCAGAGAGCAGAGACTCACTGTCTCTCTGACAGCTTGTCCCCGGACCCTGAACCTGCTCTCGGCAGGTGGTCAGGGCTTCCGGACCTGCTGGTGGACCCACAGGACACAGGAGGCAGAGGGGAGTTTGGGAACTGGATGTGGTTCTGGGAATGTGTTCAGCCTGCACAGACTACCACCCCAGCCCTTCACACCTGCTCTCCTCTGCCTGGAAAGTTCTTCCCCAGACCCCTGCATGGCTTATCCCCATTCTTCTCGTCTCGGGCCAACGGTACATCCCCAGACAGGCCTTCCCTCCAAGCATGTCTCCAGGTACTCTCTCTCTCCCATCTCCTCCATCCCACAGTCCTCTCTCAACTCTGCCCCTCTCACATCATGACCCACAGGAGCCAGGAATTATCTCCGAGCAACAGGATGACATCAGACACCCCAGTGTAACAGAACCTGGTCACATGCTCACTGCAACTGGGCCCAGTCACCTAGAAGATGAAAGGTCCTCTATGGAGGTTGCAGGGCTCCTAACCCAAGCATCCGTTGGCATCTGTTTGCTCAGGTCTGCGCGTGCGTGGCTGCGTGCGTGGCTGCGTGGTTGGCTGCGTGCGTGGCTGCGTGCGTGCATGCGTGCCTACCTGCCTGCCTGCCTGGGCGCCTGCGTGCATGCAAATGTGTGCCGGTGAGGACAGTATGTGCTGGAATGGAACTCAGGATACTTGCTCACTGGTAAGCACTCTACCACTGAGATCCACCCCCAACCCTGGTTCCAGAGTTTCAGGTTCCAGTCGAGCCCCTGGCTTTGACATTCATCAGGCCTTGGGTAGTGTTGCAGTGGTGTGTGTGGCTGTGAAGAAACCCAATGTAGCGTTTGGTTTGTTCCCTCTCTCGCCCGTGGGCCTAGAGCTTTTCTCAGCTGGGTGGCAAGGCTTACATCAGAACGGGCCCTGGATGTGTTTTCTGGCCACGGAAAAACATCAGGGTTGGGAGGGTGGCTCAGTCAGAGCTTACCATGCAACCATAAGGGCCTGAGTTTGATCCCCGAACCCATGTGGAAAAGTCAGGCATGGCAACCTAGTCAATCCTATGCTCAGGAGGTAAAGACGAGGGCAGCCCTAGGGCTCATTGACGGGACAGCCAAGGCTAGCCCACTCTGTGAACTCCACCGGGTGAGAGGCCCTGTCCTGAAAAAACAGGGTGGCATACATCTTTAATCCAAGCACTCAAGAAGCAGAGGCAGGAAGATCTCTGAGTTCAAGGCTAGCCTGGTCTACAAAGCAAGTTCCAGGACAGCCAGGGCTATGCAGAGAAACCCTGTCTTGAAAACTGTGCACCCCACAAAAAGGTAGGGTGGGGCCTGCAGAGATGGCTCCGTGGTTAGAAGCACTGGCTGCTATTCCAGAGGACCCAGGTTCGATTCCCAGAACCCACATAGTGACTCACAACTCTCTGGAACTCCAGTCCCAGGGGCTCTGATACCCTTTTCGGGTCTCCAAGGGCACCAGGCATGCCCACTATGCAGAGACATGCATGCAAAACATTCATATGCATAAAATAAAAATAAATCAATCTCAAAAAAACATTTAAAGCAAGGTGAATATCAGTTGAGAAAGACGTTTAACACAGACTCTGGCCACACACACACACACACACACACACACACACACAGCAGCTATTTTCTGAGGTTTGAGATCCTAATGCCCGGAGTCACCCAGGGAGCTCACGGCCTCCATGCTCAGAGTCCCTTTCATTTCCTCGGGTTCCCTGTTATCTGTCCCCAACACTTCCAAATTTGCTTACTTTCCTAATCTCTCCTCCGTGGGCAACTCGGGTATTTATCTTGTGGGCTGTGCCCTCTGCAGCTCATGTCTCCTCCCCATGAGCCTTCATTAAAATATTTCAAATGAAGACCTTTCCTGCCCCCTCAAGAGAGCGTGCTGGGTCTTTCCCACACAACACATTTTTAATTCTTATCACAGGACTTCAGGCAGTTTGTACATTATATCCTATTAAAAAAACCTCAATTCCACTTGAGGTTGTCACAATCCGGAGATTACAGTGTTCTGCCGGGGATATATTCATACATTCACTTTGTTCCCCGGCAGACTCGGTGCGTGAGCCTGTATTTCACACCTCATTTGATACCACAATGAGACCCGACGTATAAAAAGAAGCAATTATTTATTTAGATTATGGAATGGTTTCAGAGGGATATTCGATTATGTAATGGTTTTAGACGGATATTCATAGATATAAACTGCCATGCTGGAGTATGGCTCCTTGCTGTTCTTCAGCCTGGAGCTGGAGTTGGGGGGTGGGGGGCGGGGGGGGGGAGGGAGGTGTCAAACATCGAGCACGAAGGAGAAGTACAGAAAAAGTCACTGGGATGGGAGCCCTTCTCATTTGCAAAACGGCCTCCTCTTTCCCATGTAGCATTTTTTAAATTTTTTTCTAGAGAAAAAAGAAAATCACAAAACCAAAAAGTGACAACCACTTCTGAGGATCAACACCCTTCTTTCCATGTGAAACACTGGCCATGGGCTGAGGGAGATGGCTCAGGGGGTAAGAGGGGGCTTGGTGCAAAAGCCTGAGGACCTGAGTTCGAATCCCCAGCCTCCAGATAAAAAGCTGGGCATGGAACCCAAGCATTGTGGGGGTGTGGAGACGGGAAGATCATTGTGAACCACGAGCCAGGTTCAGTGAGAGACCCTGTCTCAAGGAAAGGAGGCAGCGACTGATAGGACATGACACCAGGCATCCTCCTCTTTCCTCCATGCGCACATGTGTGCATATGTACCGCACACACAAACAAAATGGAGTCACTCGGCCAATCAAGTATTGCTGGGGATGCTGTGAATGTGTTGCTCTGATTGATTGATAAATAAAACGCTGACTGGCCAGTAGCCAGGCAGGAAGTATAGGATAGGCGGGACAAGCAGAGAGGAGAACTCTGGGAAGAGGAAGGCTGAGTCAGGAGTCTCCAGCCAGACACAGAGGAAGAGAGATGTAAAAGTACTGGTAAGCCACAAGCCACGTGGCAACTTATAGATTAATAGAAATGGGTTTAAGATATAAGAACTAGATAGCAAGAAGCCTGCCACGGCCATACAGTTTTAAGCAATATAAGTCTCTGTGTGTTTGCTTGGGTCTGAGCAGCACAGGCCCGAGCACGACTGGAGAAAACTCCAACTACAAAGTATTTCTACAAAATTTAATTCCTCAGCATACACCATGGAGACCATCATTATAACCCCAGTGTCCCAGATGCAGAACCGGGAAACCCCACCCCTTTCAGACCAATGTCAGGATCGACAACATTACACGGGACTGGTGTGCTTTCCTCTAACTCCTGCTGCCATCGCCATCAGTGTCCAGGGGCTCCAGACCCCTCCCTGTTCCCACCCTGCCCAAGCCCTGGGGGCACTGATAGGAACCCTGGCTCTGAGTTGATCTGGGCAGGTGTCCGAGAAGAGCCCAGGACAACCATCAGGCTCATAGCCACACTCAACCAGGAACAACTGCTCTGTAAAGTGACCATGTGGTCAGAGGGACACTGGGAGTTCCTGGCCACTACACTGCTCCCAGGAGGGAAGGGTAGCCAGGGAGGAACCAGGGAGGGGAGACAGGTTGAAGGGGAAACTCGGAGTACCAGAGCTCCCACTTCTGATGCAGACCACAGGGCGATGCGCTCTCCCACTGTGGATATAAGCACACCAGCCCCCTGTCCCTGTGCTAAACAGAATCAAGCTACATCTCTGGGCAGAGCCCACCTTTAAAGAGTGTGGCCACTGTGCCCACTGACTACCCTCACCCTCCCCTCATGCCCTGGCCGTGAAGCCCACCTCTGCGCAGCTAGAAAGCAACACCAGAAACTCACCTCCCAAGCCCAGCCTGCTCCTAGGCGGGGAGCCCTCTGTTACCTAGATCTTTTAAACCAAAGACGGGCTTAGGGGAGCCGAGGAGGCTCAGGAGACACACTCCACTCCTTTCCAGTGTTTAGATACTGCTGGGTGAAGTCTGTGATGGCTGGGAGAGCTGCAACCATCTTGTGGCCACGAGGAAACCAGCTGGAAGATCCCCAAGAGGCCACGCCGGGTGCTGCTGTGTGAACAGCCCCTCTGTATATGCTCTGTGAGACGGTGAAGCCCTGTACGGCAACCACTTTGGGGGGGAATGACCTGTGGCTTTGCAACTAGAAGCCCTTCAGCCAGTATTAACAACTCCAGGACCCAGGGTGCCCAGCAGGCCTATTCAGATATACAGGGGAACCGCGGCCATGTGATGTCACAGCCCACACTCCATCCAGGACACTGTCTGCCCAGCGGTGCAGTGCGACTGATGAGTTCAGAATGGAAGCCAGCATCAGACCGCTCCGCCTGAGTCATTCCTCCTGGGAAACCTTCAAAGGCAACACAATAAGGCTCTGGGGTTGGCTGGGGTCACATGAGAAGTGACAGCATGTGCCAGGCAAGTCCACGGGAAAAGCTCTCTCTCTCTCTCTCACACACACACACACACACACACACACACCACCAGCCTTCGACCCCATTCATGGCCCATGCTGATTCATCACCAAGGCCAGAGTGTCTCCTGGGCCTCCAAGGACCCAAAGCTAGAGAAGAAAGAAAAGAGATCACGGACAATTTACAGTGATAAGTGATACATACAGCGCCCAGGGCACCGGGTGGCATCTGAATTCAGCAGTCACTCATCCAGCACTGCTCCTTGGCCCAGGGTGGGAGAGCGGCAGACAGACAGACAGACAGACAAATGCTCTCTCAGTAGGGGAAGAAAGTGGGAGCAGAAGACTGGAGAGGGGATGTCGAGTCAGGGATCTTTCCACCCTCTGCCACCTAGGTTGGTGGAGCCCACAACCCCTCAGGCTGGATTCTGAGCTGTGGAAGACTGTAAAGAAACCTGGACTTGAGACTCCAGAGCCCCACTCCCACCCTGCTCCGGACGTGGGCTCAATGCCACAGAAACAGCTCATTTATTTAAATAGCCAGGGGCCTGAGACGGTTCAGTGGGTTAAGGTGCTTGCCTCTTATGCTTGAGGACTTGAGTTGAACCCCCTCCAGGGCTCATAGGAGAAGGGATGAACCATCCTCTGAAATCTGTCCTCTGACCTCTACATGTACCATGACACCCAGATCGACAGACAGACACACTAATAATAATATTAATAATAATAATAATTTTTTTAAAAATAAGCAGTGAGAGACAATTAGCTGATAGCTGTGAGCACCCTGCTTGCTTATTAAAAAGTAATTTCTCCCTGGCTCTTTAATTGATTCACCCCACCCGCACCCCACCCCCGTTTCAGCCTTCGGTTCTTCACGGAAAACAACAACAACAGTAACAATATGGTTATCAGACTCCGAACCGTGATAAATGAAAGAGGGTCGTCTTGGAGACAGGCAACCTCACTGTGTACTGTGCATACAGGATGGATGGTCCAGGCTGCAGTGCATCCCTGCAGTGGCTACACCAGGCTGGTGAGGCGGAAGGAAGGTCCACACGCCATCCTGCCATCCGTGTTATTCTGTCACCTGCTGTCGTATCCCACACAGCACAGTGCTCACCTGCTCTGTTTCTCCGGGTGGTGTCCCACGCAGGCCAGGGCTGCCGTGGTCTGGGTACCATCCTGCTCAATGTCCTCCTGCACGGCCCACTGGTTCTCGTTGCTCACCCGCACTGCCGTTATCTTCACGCCCGCGGCAGCCTTGATTCTGTGACAGAAGAAGAAAGTAGATGCGTAAGAAAACAGGCTTGCTGGGTGGTGGTGGCGCACGCCTTTCATCCCAGCACTTGGGAGGCAGAGGCAGGAGGATCTCTGTGAGTTCGAGGCCAGCCTGGTCTACAGAGCGAGTTCCAGGACAGCCAGGGCTTCACCTTTCCCTTAAGACTGATCTTAGGGGCAGCAAGATGGCTCAGTGGGTGAGGACATTTGCTGCAAAGCCTAATGACCTGAGTTCAGCATCCAGAACCCACACAGTGAAAGACCCAACTCCCTCAAGCTGTCCTCTGACCTCCACACACCCCCATGACAGAGGCACCCACCTCTACATATACATAATAAAGAAATAAATGTAAGAAAAAAAAAGTTTGGTTTTTCAAGGCAGGGCTTCTCTGTGAAGCCCTGGCTGTCCTGGAACTCGCTCTGTAGACCAGGCTGGCCTCGAACTCACAGAGATTTGCTGCCTCTGCCTCCTGAGTGCTGGGATTAAATGTGTGCGCCACCACCGCCCCCAGCTAAGAAAAAATAATTTAATGCTGATGTGTCCCAAACCATGCACGGTGACTTCTATGAGTAAACTCTGAACTTGGAAAGCTGAGGCAGGAGAATTTCTACAAGTTCAAGGCCAAACTGGGCTATGGAGTGAGACCCTGTCTCAACAATAAATTCAGAAATAAATAAACCCTGGCCTTTTCACAGGTGCCCCAGCATGTTGCCACACACCTCCGCTTTCTGTCACTGGCTTTGAAATTAATAATATTATGCAAATTTTATCTTAATATTAAAAAAGAGAGGCAAGGGCCCGCAAGATGGCTCAGTGAGCAAAGACATTTACCAACAAACCTGAAGACCTGAGTTCAAATCCCGGGACCCACATGGTGGAGGGAGAGGACAGATTCATGCTGTGTGACCTCTGAGGTCCATGGGTGCGCCATGGTACACACACCCAACAACACATAGCCACTAAAATATAAATAACCATAATAAAAAAATTATATGAGGAGGGAGGTAAAGTGACGCATCCTAGGAGTGATTGAAATGTGTAGTGGGTGGGGGAATGATTCCTGCACTAAGACACCTGGGAGGCCCAGGAAGGACAAGAAAAGGACCCTTCCCCAGCAGAGTCTGCAACATGGGCAACATCTGAGCCCGAGACCCATCCTGAAGCCGGGCCTTGTCACCTCCCCTAAGGAATCTGGAGTGGACTCAGGGATGCTAACCCCTATGTGTCCATCAGATACAAAGAGGGGACTCTGCCTCCCTCTCCCTTCCTGTGGCCACCCCAGCTCCCACCTGAACAGCACACTCTAGAGGCTCCAATGCTACCTGTCTGCCACCCTGACTCCTGCATCTGATCATTCCTCCCACTAGATTCTGGTCTTAATCTCCTCTTCCACAAAGCTTTCTTTCTTGACACCATGACATCCTAAGATTTGATTTATGCACGCCATGAACAGAGGTGTCCTGTTCCATCCCTGCCTCCAGCCAGAGGAACAAGGGAAGAGAATGTCCCAGAACCTGTGTCTGCATCCAAAGCCCTTCTCCCCGAAGCTGTGCCCTCTGCCCTGTGGGTCCTCACTATTATAACAACTCACATGGATCTTTCCCACACATATGATGGCTCAGAACCCTTCCATCAAGTCACTAGAGGTCATAGGAGAAGTGAGAAGCAGTTGGAGGCTAGCCCACAGAGACCTCCCATGAGACCTGAGCTACACCAGGGAGCTTGGGAGACTCAGTTTCTCCTGGATGAGAGTCCCTCATCCACAGTGGTCTTGTAGGGATTAAGGATGCTCACAGAGCCGGGCAGTGGTGGTGGTGCACGCCTTTAATCCCAGCACTTGGGAGGCAGAGCCAAGTGGATCTCTGTGAGTTTGAGGCCAGCCTGGGCTACAGAGTGAGATCCAGGACAGGCACCAAAACTACACAGAGAAACCCTGTCTCGAAAAAAAAACCAAAATAAATAAATAAATAAAAGGATGCTCACAGAACACTGGGATGAAGGACCATCACTGATGGTTGGATTCAAGTATGGAAGTACCAACCACTCTCTGGAGACCTGGCTGGGCTTCTGGTGCCCCTCTGCTAAGTGTCCTGAGCGCTACACCGAGCCTGAGCAGAAAACTCTTTCCGCCTCCCAGGGCAAAGCCAATGTCTCCCTTCACCACAGGGAATCTATTTGTCTATTTGTCTCATGAGGCTGCTCTAGGGGACAGTGGACAACCAACCAATGCTCAGGTTATGGTAATGCAACAGTTATATGTCCTCTCTGTCTCTCTGCCTGCCTGTCTGTCTCTCTGTCTCTCTCTCTCTCTCCTCTCTCTCTCTCTCTCTCTCTCTCTCTCTCTCTCTCTCTCTCTCTCTCTCTCTCTAACACACACACACAACTTCTGGCCCACCACCCCTTCAGACATGTGACCCTGTTCAGCTCTCATACAAGAAGGAGGTATCGTTCCACAGTGAGTTCTCCTCTCATGGCCACAGGGTGGCTGCCAGCAACTTCAGGTCCCACATCCTGTGCGGAGGGGCTAAGAGGAGAAACTGTGGCTGGGATGTAAAATAAATAAATCATTAAAAAAAAAAAACAACTACTGTCTAAGTATACTGGCTATTTTGTTTTACATAAAATATAAATAAAATCCCATAAATGCTAAGAAGGAGGAGGAACGAAAATACAAGAAATAAGATTCTCCTTCTGAGAACAAAAATCTTAAAGCCTGTTTTCACAGGCTGAATTTGACGGGTTTGTTTGTAATGGGTGAGGTTAATCCCATATTGAGAGGGCTTAAAAAGAGGGGGATGCTGAAAAGAAATTGGAGTTATAGCGGAAGAAATGCATGCTGGGTATTAAAAACACTTGTAAAGCCAAATTGTTGATACGCCGCCCATCTCTTAAGCACAAGTTATGAAATTCTTCTTAAATTTCATCTTGGTCTCCCAACTAAATCCTCCTTAACTTCAGGCTATATTTGTTAAAGCGATTTAAGCTCAGAGAAATTCAGGTCTTAAATATTCACTAACCTTGTTTTAGACAAAAAAAAAAATCTTCAGGCTTGGGGATATTCTTAGCACTTGGCATTTTAAAACTACAATATCCAAAACTACGTAGAAGAGATTAGTGGCCCTGTGGCTATGGTGAGCTGGAGGTTTCCAAGGCTAAGCAATAAAAGTTACCACCACAAAGTGTCCAGGACACGTAAGGAGGTTAGTCAAGTGACTCGGTGACAGGCTAGCATACAGGGGATGTCTTCCAGGAAATGAAGCCATCAAGGAGCAGGGCTTGGGGCCTGGGGAGAGGGCTGTTTGTAAAGTGCTTACTGCTCTTGCAGAGGACCCCATTTGGGTTCCTAGCACACAGGCCAGTAGGTTCACAACCACCTGTAACTCCAGCTCCAGGGGGAATCTGACTCCCTCTTGTGGCCTCTGCAGGTAACTGCATGGACATGCACCTAGAGACAGATGCCGGAATCTTCCACCATATCTGGAGGCTAGCAGAGGCAAGCCATGCTGAGAGCTCATTTTGAATGACTATTTAAACTTGAAAGGTGGCAGAGAAAGGAATCCAGGTGAGGAGATCTCCAAGCACCTGCCTCAAGGGACCTGCCAGGACACCCACGGAGCAGACGGGGGTCTCCCTCCTGGACTCTCGCCCGTGGGTGCTGAAAACACATGTATTTTTGACCTTTAAGTCAGAGAGCAATTGGTGGCCTCTTAAGGAACAAGCAGATCTCTGAGAAGCATGGGACTCAGCTCCGAGAATGGGGACGGGCAGGGTCTTCTGTGTACAGGTGTGAGCATCCTCCAGCAGCACATGCCCACTTCAGGGGGGCCAAGCAAGGAGGGCACCACAGGGAGACATTATCCAAGTGCTGGCCTTCCATCTCACCTAAAACTAACTTACTTTGTTTTATTTATTTATTTGATACACGGTCTCACTACGTAGCAGCCCTGGCTGTCCTGGAGCTCGCTGTGTAGACCAGATTAGCCTGGAACTCACAGAGATACGCTTGCCTCTGCCTCTCAAAGGCTGAGACTAAAGATGTGTGTCACCACACGTGGGTATATATAGAAGACAGTACAGCCAGTGACACTCCTGTCTGCCTTCTCTGTCATACAAGCTGACTGTATTTGTGACTTTTCCCGTGACTGTGACAAACTATCTCCTAAAAGCTATTTACAGGAAGGGGAGCTGATTTTGATTCGCAGTTTAAGGGCACAGCCCATCACAGTGGGGAAGACATGACCGCAGGACCCGTGGCACCCACAGTCAGGAAGCAGAGAGAGGTGGATGCTGGTGCTCAGCTCACTCTCTCATTTTTATTCAGTCCAGGACCCCAGCCCACGGGATGGCGCTGCCCACATTCAGGGCAAGTTTTCCCACCTCGATTAACCCAATCTGCAAACTCCCTCATAGGCATGCCCCAGAGCCTTGCTTCCTAAGTGACGATAAACAATGTCAAGTTGGCAATATTAACCATCACACTGAGCATGACCAAAGGATGTTACCTTCCCCGACTCTAACTCAACTCCTGCTCTATGACTCTGAGCTCTATGACCCTGGAACACGTGCCCACCCTCCTTCCTTCTTGAATTCTGACCTTCAACTGAGTATGCTTGGGAATGTGTTCCCACTACCACCCGGAGGGCTTTCCTACTTGAAAGTATGCCGTACAGGCCCCCCAATAAAATCTCCACACTTCCTTTGCTGGGGAGAGCATTACTCCAAAAATAACGCCTATACCTTCCTTACCTCAAGTAGTATAGCCCTCCCCCAAGCTTCCGTCTCTTAGCTATACTTGTTTGGGCTTTGGGCTGAGATGGGAACCCACTGCATTCCTATCTTAGCCGAGTCCCTTGTCTCATTGCTCACCTAATCTTCCACCCTAAAAAGTCAGCTAAGATGTCCACAGCTAGGCATAAATCAGAGATGCCACATTTTCACAACCAAAAGGATGGTTCCGAGTATTCCAGTACCTCTCCCACACAGATGCCTAGATGCAGTCGGTTGCCTGGTGGGTGCAGAAATCATCTCCTGGAAGAGAGGTGGGTGGCAGATACTAGGAACGGCAGTTTACAGAGCACCAGATCACTGTGGCTGCAGCCACTACCAGTGTAGACAGACACTGCTCTGACCAGGGTGTCTCTGATTGCAGATCTGCAGTGGGTCTGCTCCTGCTGGAAGCTACATGCAACCCTGGAGGCTGAGCAGAGCCCCACTGCCCTCCTATGCCTCAGTAAGAACATCCTTATGGTGTTTCCCCAACCAAATGATAACTGCCATAGTTCAGGACTGTCTCCTCAGACTACAAGCCACAGCACTTTCCACACCCAGCTAACAGGGACTCCCTTTAGTCATATCAGCTTCCCAAGGCTGTTGGAACCGATGGCCACAAGCTAATAGCGCTCAAAGATGGAAAGTCATTGTCTTATGTTCTGAGGGCTAGAACCTTGAATTCAAGCGTTAGGAAGGCTGATTTTGATGGAAACTCTGGAAGAGAGCCCCTTTTATTTTTAATTATACATGTATGTGTGTCTGTGCATATAAGTGCAGGACCCATGGTGGCCAGAAGAGGGCGACAGATCCTTTGGAGCTAGAGTTACACGTGGTTGTAAGCTGTCCAACTTGGGAGCTGGACACCGAACTCAGGTCCTCTGCAAGAGCAGTACATGTCTTAACTCCTGAGCCATCTCTGCTGCTCCATGGAAGGGAATCCCCCTACGCCTCTCTTGAAGTCCATGCCTTCCACACAGATTTCCTCCTTCATGCTTCCCATAATACTAAGACAAGCAAGTTTGTCTTGATTTCAGCACCCTAAAAGTAGCATCCCGTCAGAGAGGCTGGCCCAGAGCTTGTCTTGGCCTCTCTTTAATCCTGATCCATACCATAGGCACATATAAACTCTCCAGCTGGGAGACCCCACCCACCCACACAAGCCAGGGAGCTCAGCCAGGATGACACTAAGTTCACAGCTTCAAGGATTCTTCAAAGTGCTGTGTCCTGGACAGTGATTGGTCCAAGGAGGAAACATGTGACCCAAGCAGAATTTCCCATCACTGGGTCTCAACTAACAGACATGGGGGCAGGATTTGTCAGAGATCATTTACTGGAGAGAGAGAGAGAGAGAGAGAGAGAGAGAGAGAGAGAGAGAGAGAGAGAGAGGTGTGTGCCTGTCTCTCTGTGTATCTGCACACACACCCATGCAGAGACCAGACACCAGGTGTCTTCTATTACTCTCTACCTTATTCCTTGAAGATGGTCTCTCCCTATGGGCCTGGAGAGAGATATCTCAGTGGTTAGAGCACGGGCTGCTCTTCCAGGAGACCCACGTTCAGTTCCCAGCACCCACCACACAGTGGCTCACAATGGCTTGCAACTTTCCTGGAGGTCCAGAGCCACCTTCTGCCTCCTCAGGCACCAGGCACGCAAGGGGTAAACCAACATCCATTCAGGCAAAATGCTTATACACACAAAATAAACATAAAATTTCAAATTTAAGACACGATCTCTCACTGAACTGGAAGCACTTCTTGGGGCTGCTAGACTGACTGGCCAGCCATCTCCCAGGATCCACCTGTCTCCACCCCTCACAGGCACAAACAGCCATGCTGGACTTTTTACATGGGTGCTGTGGATTTGCACAGATATGCACAGCAAGCGGTCTTTTGTTTCGTTTTTTTTGTTTTGTTTTTGTCAAGACAGTGTTTCTCTGTGTAATCATGGAACTCACGCTGTAAACCAGGCTGGCTTCAAACTCACAGAGATCCACCTGACTCTGCCTCCCAAGTGCTGGGGATCAAAGGTGTGCACCACCACGGCCCGGCAACAGCAAGCACTCTTAACTCACTGAGCCATCTCCTTTCCCATCAAGCATCTTTGAGCCTAGCTTTCTTTCTACAAAGCCATAAGGACTCAATGTGTCTGTGCTGGATCGTTTTATGTCAACTTGGCACAAGCTAGAGTCATCTGAGAGGAGGGAGCCTCCATTGAGAAAATGCCGCCCTAAGACCCAGCTGTAGTGCATTTTCTTAATTAGTGACGGACGGGGGAGGATCCAACACATTGTGGGTGGTGTCATGCCTGGGCTGGTGGTCCTGGGTTCTCTAAGAAAGCAGGCTGAGCAAGCCACGGGGAGCAAGCCAGTCAGCAGCCCCCCTCCGTGGCCTCTGCATCAGCTCCTGCCTCCGGGTTCCTGCCCTGCTTGAGTTCCTGTCCTGACTTCCTTTAATGATGAACTGGGATGTGGGAAGTGTAAGCCAAATAAACCCTTTCCTCCCCAACTTGCTTTGGTCATGGTGTTTCATCACAGCAATAGAAACCCTGACTAAGACAGCGTCTAACATATTCCCAAAAGTGAAAACAGTGGGAATGCAGAGGCATCATCAGGTGGATGAAGACCGTTTTCCGGACATGTCTTTGAGTACCTAGATCCAGCAAGAACCGAGGATGTCCCTGAGCTGTCCAGTTCCGTGAACCAGTGATTCCCCTTAAGCCACTGCAGTCAAATATTAACTGACAAAATCCATCCAGTCCCTCCCGTTTCTGCCACGCAGAGGACCAGCCGAAATCCACCCCACGTTCACAGAAGTCACACAAAAAAGTTAGCCCTGCAATCCAAGGGCAAGAGGAGGGGCTGGGGAACGGCTGTTTAATATTCTTCCCATCCTTGTGAGGAAAGAAGGCAAATATTGAATCAAGGAAATCTCTGGAAACAGTCAGAGAGCTTGCCTTTGTCGCATCCATCACTTTGGTAATAAATATTAATAAACAAACCTAGGCCAGAAAAAAAAACCATGCAATTCATAACTCAAAAGTAGCCTGACCTTTTATGGAATTAAACTCATTTTCTGTCCAGCCTGCTATTTGTAGAATGTTTCTGGTGACATACATTTTCACAGATCTACCAAAGACGCTTCCATCGGGGTCTTTACAGCCGCTCATGAGCCACAATAAGATGTTTTCTTCTCTCTTAGACACACACGGGGATTTATTCACTCTCATGGATGGGATCTGTCCTAAGGACACCTGTCTGCAGCCAGAGTGCTCACAGCCACCAAGACAGGACACACAAGCAGATCCACTCTCGGAACCTTACCTACATCACACTTATTCTTCTACCATAGAACTTTCTTCCAAGTTCTAGACCCACAGATGAATGAATACTTGAAATCACCTCTTAAGGGTCCCAAGGATGGGGCTGGAGAGATGGCTCAGTAGTTAAGAGCACCTGTTGCTCTTACAGGGACCAAAGTTTGATTCCTGGAACCCACATCGGGGATCACAACCATCTGTAACTCCACTCCCAGGAGATCCAACCCCCTCTTCTGGCCCCTGCAAACACTTCATGCACATGGTACATATACATACACACAGGCAAATCATCCATACATATAAAATAATCTAAAAGAAAGAAAGAAAAAGAATCTCAATGACAATCATTCTTAAAAATGTTCCTGGCTGGGAGACAGAGGCAAGCAGATTTCTGAGTTAGAGGCCAGTCTGGTCTACATAGTGAGTTCCAGGACAGCCAAGACTACAAAGAGAAACCCTGTCTCAAAAAACACACCCACTCCACCAAAAAAGAATAAAATGTTCCTGGCTGAACTAAGCCTCAACCCACCCATAAACCCAAATAAAGCCACCCCATATCTCTTGTCCCCTTTCAGAAAGGACTACCAGCCATGAAGGCAAGAATCGGGCACACACCTTAACACTTGCATGGAGTTCACTTGACACCTCTCAGGAGCCTGTTCTTCCATGGTGGCTTCTGGGGACCGAGTCAGGTCACCCGGCCTGTGCAGCTGGCACTTTTACAGGCTCAGCCAACTTCCCACCCCCAACTTCTTTACTTTCTAATATTCAAATCTATTTCCATCCTCATTTGACCAGACTAACTTTTCAACAGTAGTCAGTGATCCCTCTCAAACCACCACTCCCCATCCCCCACTGAGGGCTCCTGCCCTGGTTCAAGGACAGAGAGATTAGCTGTCACCCTGGGGTTCTCTGCACGGACAGAAACGCAAAGAACAGGAAGCAAACAGAACTCTCATCGTCCACCCACGTGGGTTGTTCCTGAGTATCATCACGGCGGCGGCTCCCAGAGTCCCTTGGGGTCAGCGGCAGGATGCAGTAGGGTTCTGATGGTCCTCCCACTAGGCTTGAAGCCAAGAGAACTTCCAGAAAGCCACCCGAATCCCATCTTCTGAGACCCAAGGCAGTGAACTCAAGTGCCTCCAGGGACCAGGCAGGGAGACACAGGGAGCTTGGTGGGTGGATTCCCCGGTGAGCCGATAAAAAGTGCTGGGATTAAAGGCGTGCACCACCCTTACATTTTCATTACTGATAATGACTGTGGATGTGGTGTGACCAGCTGGAGCTCTGGCCTTGACGTCCCTGCTATGATGGACTGTAACCTGGAATTATGAGGAAAAAAACAAACCCTTTCTCCCCCAAGTTGTTTTATCACAGCAACAGACATGAAACCGGGACACCCGGATGACCCGCCTCCTTCATCCAGACCCCGCCTCCCACCACTCCCGCCTCCTTCGTCCAGACCCCGCCTCCCACCACTCCACCATTTTTTTTATGAAACCAGACTTCACTATGAAGATTCAAGCCAGAGATGCCCCAGAACCACAAAACATCCGATGCTTGGTCCTCAGCTGGTGATGCTCCTGTGAGGCAGCATGGAATCTTTGGGAGGCGGGGCCTCATTGGAGGAAATGGATTACGGGAGGCGTTACCCAAAGATAGGAGCTACCCGGCTTCCAGCCCAAGCTCCCTCTGCTTCCTCGTGGGCAGGAACTCTGTAATAATCAACAGCTGCCTCTCACTCCTGCTGCCTTAGGCCGAGTGAGTCCTTCCACCACGCCCACTGTGATGGCTCCAGCCAAATACATCTTTTCTCCTTCACCTCCCTCCCATGGTCACTCTGGATCCACATGGACAGTCTCGCTGGACTGCCAATGTCACACTAACTTGTTTATTCCTCTCAAAGTAGGTCCTTCATCATCCTGTCTTATGTAAGGGGAGACTGAGGCACAGAGCACAGTGTGGGGACACTGAACTCAGCCACCCATCCTTGATCCTGGTTCTTGGGGCCGCCTCACTCAGCACCCACAATGCTTCTGCCTCCCTCCTCCAGTGGGGCCCATAATCCAAACTCTCCAGCCTTGACGGGGCTTCCTCCCTGATGTTCCCTGTGCCTCGGTTTCTCCCTGTTGAGCAAGGGGAACGTCATCCTGCCTCTTCCCTGCCCTGAGAACCTTCCACACACTCCTAGAGCAGGTCCCCATCAGTGTGAAACGTATACACCCTTTAGGAGAGCGGCTCCCAAAATTCCCATGCTCTCCCATGAGCAGATAGATGCTTGGTGCCCCAGAGATGCACAGGATAGCTATGTGCCATAGCAGTTAGAAAACGCAGGCTACAGGCTCATCTCCAGGTGAATCTTATGCCGTGGGTGTGGATGTGACTGAGGCAATCTGCATTTCACCAACCTGCCCATCCACAAGTGGATTCTGCCACTGTCATCCCCAGCTTGGGCTTAGAGAAAGAGAGGTGGATAGCTGGGAAATCTAGGTGTGGTGTGTTGTTTTGCCAAATCACCCGGAAAGTGAGTCTCCATGAGAGGTTGTCTAGATTAGAATGGCCTGTGGACATTGTCCCCATTAGTGGGATGACTCATGCCACTGTGGGTGGCACCCTTCCCTAGGCAAGGGGCTTCTCAACTGGAGAAATTGAGTTGAAGGCTTGCATGTGTTAATCCAAGGCCTTCTGCTCTTGACTGTGGATGTGATTGAAATAACTGCCTCAAGTTCATGCTGACTTGACTCCCCGACAATGATGGACTGTGACCTGGACTTATAAATCAAATAAGTTTTTTCTCCCTTAGGTTGATTTTAGCAGGGGGTGTTCTATCACAGCCTCAGAAAACAAGGCTGAGGTCCCTCGGATTCCTTTCCCACCACCGATGCCACAGAAGCCAACCATTTCCATGGATTTTTGCTTCAGATCATCCTTTTTATGTGTGACAAGGACTCCCTATGCAGCCCAAGCCAGCCACAAACTCATGGTGATCCTCCTGCCCTAACCTCCCAAAGGCTAGGATCATAAGAAGGTGACATAAATGAACCTACTTCAGATTACCTAGATGCCCATGTGTGGGTGCCCCTGCAGGCAAGCTCACTGGCTGGAAACTGAGCCTGGGTACATCAGTGAATGTGTGGCAGCCTCACTGCAGATTGTGCTAATGTGACCTGTGATCCCCACGAGGATCACTCAGTGTCCCCATTTGATGACAGACTTCCTTCTGCCCTCAGAAGAGGAGAGGGCCATGAGCAAGCTGGCTTCCTATGAACCCCTCCTTTAACCTCAAGTTTGATTCACGCTCTCCCCTCCCCCCACCCTGGGCAATTCCGTCTGAACTCATCATATATGCCTTCAGGAAGTGGGAGCAACCCCCATTTTATTTTCTTTTTTAAGATTTATTTACACATTATGTACAGTGTTCTGTCTGCCAGTATGCCTACAGGCCAGAAGAGGGCGCCAGATCTCATTATAGATGGTTATGAGCCACCATGTGGTTGCTAGGAGTTGAACTCAGGACCTCTGGAAGAGCACCCAGTGCTCTTAACCTCTGAGCCCAGCCCCACAACCCCCATTTTAAAGGGGAGGAAATCGCAACAAGGGAAGTTGAAATAGCCCCTGTTCCAGACAGCTGGCAACACGTGACGGTGGCTGAGCAAGGGAGCCCAGATGGCCATCTCAGCCTCAACCCGCCAGTGAGTGAAGAAACTGAAGAAACAAACCCAATTAGAGCAGCGGTGCTCAGCTTTCCTAACGCTGCGACCCTTTAATACAGTTCCTCATGTTGTGGTAACCCCCAACTGTGAAATTTCTTTTGTTGCTACTTCATAACTGTCATTTTGCTACTGTGATGAATCGTAATGTAAAACACCTGATATTTCTGATGGTCTTAGGTGACCCCTGTGAAAGAGTTACTCGACCGCCCGGGGGTCACGACATACAGGTCAAGAACCGCTGAGTTAGAGGGACACACACACACACTGACCCTCAGCCTTCCTGATCCTGGAAAACCCTGGATCATCCTATGTCATTTTCGCTTTGTCCCAGGTAGCATCTGCATAATTACTTCCTATTTCTCTTTCAAACTGGCTGGCTTCACATTACCTTCCCTAGGGAGAGAGCGATACATCCGCTCCTGCAATGAAAACCAAAGCAGCCTCCCTTTCCATAAAAGAGAAGAAAACCCTAAAATAAGTCTGATGAGAACGGAACAATGCCACTGAATTCCAGCCAGATGCTGCAGCCTGCCAAGGGCTCGCAGCCTGGGCCGTGAGTTCCTGTTGTTCCCAACACAATAAAGCAACGGATGAGATTCACAGGTGGCTGTGGGGCACCACAGACCATCTCCCTGAAGCACCTGGGATGGAAGGCACACGAACCCCAGTGACCAAAGACAGGCACCTGTCCTCAGTAACTCACCCCCAATTTGCACTCTGGGTACCACCTAAACTCCACATCCCCCGGCTGGCGCTTCCCCAGGTGTGAGGGCACGCTGGCTTGCAGACGGGTGTAGAGCCAACGTCACTGAGGAACCTGGTAACTTTGGGGAGGAAAGCTGAACTAACAAAACCAGCCCTCATTGGAACGTGGAGGTGATTCTGCGTGTGTGCTAGGTCACACCCACCCAGGCTGCGGCTTCCTTTGAGTGCCTGTCCAGTCACCATGGCAACATGAAGCTGCTGAAGCACAGTCAGTCAAACTTCCTACTGAGTGTCTCAGTGTGACGTGAGCTCCTTCAAGACCACAGCAGCCACCAGTTACAGAACAAGCCACCTGGGCTGATGGTTATGTAACCTCACACACACACCTGCGTCCTGCTTCCTTTTCTCCTGCGGCAACGAAGGTTCTTTTAGGCTCAAAAGCAGTGGAGGGCGTGGCTCTGTTCCTGGCTGTAATTAACTCCAAAAGCATGTGTTCTTTCACAATGAATGAACCTCTGTGCAATTGCCTAGGGGGGTCTCTGAGGAGACTGACACTGGATCCTGAGGCTGGTAATAAGGTGGGGTATGAACTCTTCTGACCCCTGGAAAGCTCAGTCCCTCATCTGTGTGTGTGTGTGTGTGTGTGTGTGTGTGTGTGAGAGAGAGAGAGAGAGAGAGAGAGAGAGAGAGAGAGAGAGAGAGAGAGAGAGAGAGGCGCATCCTACAGAGGACATCTCTCAGTGTTCATCACAAGGCAGCCATCACACAGTGACTATCACATTGTGGCCACCACATATTGGACATCACACATGTGCACAGGTATGTGGAAGCCGGAAGTCATCCTCGGATGTTGCTCATCAGGTGCCAACCACCTTGTTGTGAGACAGGGTGTGAGTGTGTGTGTGTGTGTGTGTGTGTGTGTGTGTGCGTGCGTGCGTGTGTGTGTGTGTGTGTGTGTGTGTGTTCCCATCTCTCTTTGTATGTCTATCTGCCTCTGCCTATGTCTCTCTGTATGTGTAACCCTCTCTCTCAGTCTCTATCTCTCTCTGTCTCTCTGTCTCTCTCTGTCTTTCTGTCTCTCTGTGTGTGTGTCTCACTCTGTCTCTCTGTCTCTCTCTCTGTCTCTCTGTCTCTCTCTCTCTGTCTCTCTCTCTCTCTCTGTCTCTCTCATTAGCCTGGAAATTGAAGAATAAGCATGATGATGATTAATCCTGGTTGTCAATACATCTGGAATCAACGAAAACCCAAACTGCTGGGCTAGACCTCCAAAATCCTAGGAGGGATTGTCTTGGTCAGATTTCTTGAAGCAGGAAGACCCACTCTACACCTGGGCTCAGCCTGCTTGCGGCAGCTCAGCTGAAAGGCCACGGAGGAAGGAAACTTTGCTCTTTGCCTGCTCGCCCTCACTCTCACTGGCAGACGCCTCTGTCCTGTGGCTGTAGTAGGTGTGAAATCCAACTTCTACATTCCAACATGGACTGAAGACCAGCAGCTCTCTAGGAACCCTCCACGACTCCAGCACCAGACTGGGACAGCTGAGACATCCAGCCTCGTGGCCTAAACAACTACCAGACTCGCAGCCTTTAGTCAGGAGACAGCCATTGTTGGACTGCCCAGACAGCATCCTGTGGGTCACTCTGATAAATCCTTTTTTTCCTGTTTTTTTGTTTGTTTGTTTTTGTTTTTGTTTTTTTTGAGACAGGGTTTCTCTGTGTAGTTTTGGTGCTTGTCCTGGATCTCACTCTGTAGACCAGGCTGGCCTCGAACTCACAGAGGTCTACCTGGCTCTGCCTCCCGAGTGCTGGGTTAAAGGTGTGCGCCACTGCCACCCGGCTGATAAATCCTTTTAATGTCACTTCTGCCCCTTCAGAGAACTCTGACTAATACAGAGGAGACCCTGGCTGACCAGTGAGTCCCACATAGCCTTCCAGCTCTGCCTCCCCAGTGCTGGGATTACAATCTCACACCACCATGCCTGGTTTTGTTTTTTTTTTTTATTTTTTTATTTTTTTTTATCTTTTGCATGGGTTCTGGGGATGGAACTCAGGTCCCCTTGTTTGCAAGGCAAGAGATTTACCCGCTAAACCCTCTTCTAAGCCCACCTAGCATTTGAATGAGTCCTGTGTGTTCAAATGAGCCAGGATTGGATATTCAATGGAGCCAACCTAGACTGCATATTCAAAGGAGCGATCCAGTACTGTGCATTCAAATGAGCATCCTCTCGACCACAGGTTGGCCCCAAGCATGAGGCTGATTCTCACACTAATTTCTCACCCACATTTATACACAGACATGGATTTTCTTTAATCTCAGCTCAACTATTCCAGTACATTGTGTCTTATCTAGAAGCCACAACATTTTCATAACAGCAGAATTTGCATACAGATGGCAAATAAATAAAGCTCGCCTGTGGCTTGGTCTGTGGTTCTTATGGTCAGCGGGTTCTATTAGGGCTTTATGAACTTGCTCAGTGACAGAACGTCCTATCTGATCTTACAGATGGCTGCCGTGCAAGCCAGCCCGGCTCCAAAATGAAATTAATTCCCAACAGTTCTTCTGCAATGTGAAGGCACCAAAATTGAGTTTCTTCTGCATGCAATGCCAGAAATATTTCTCATTGCTCATTCAAACCACAAATGGTTCTCTCTCTCTCTCTCTCTCTCTCTCTCTCTCTCTCTCTCTCTCTCTCTCTTTCCCCTATCCATTTTCCTTAATACCATACAGTTGCAATTAGCCTATGGGGCACAGACTGATCAGTACAGAGATTACCACATGGAAATCAGGTCCAAGCAAGAAAGAAGGGGGGTAGTTTCTACACTGCAGCTGAGCTGGGAAAGTCAGTTGCACCCCAGAGCATCCCCCAGAGCTCTCATGCTGCCTCTGCAAGTCGAACCCTGGGACAAGGAGCACTGAGAACTCAAGGGCTCACATCCTTACTCTCTACACCAGCTGCCTTCTGTGTCTACACAAGGAAGGCAGCGTTTGTGAGTAAGCCAGGTTTAGGTCTGCCCTGTGCGTGCTTGTGAGAAACGAGCCCCTGGTGAGAGAGTGCCAGGGTGCTGTGGGAGGTCTGGGCTCACCTTGCCAGCATAGTCTCGAGCCCCCATGGTCCAAAGGGACTCCCTAAACAGGAAGCCCAGAGCAAGACACCCACATGCTGTCCATCTACTGAGCATGGCTGCAACACGTCAGGCCGTGAACAGAGCTGCAAACATCCACTCTTGAAAGCTCAGTGTAATGATGGAGAGGACAGGGGTTAGAGAGGGTGGTTTAAATCAAAACAAGTGCCAGGGGAGCCGGGAACAGCAAGCGTATCACTGATGAAACCGTCTCTCCAGCCTCAGATTCTTGCCTTTAATATACCAGTGTGGTCCTCATCTCTTGCTTAAGGTCCTCCTTCCATTTGGACTCACCTCCTTTGCCCTCCCTCAAATTCTTCCCACCCTTCGGGACCCAGCTAGTTGACCTGTCGTGTACACACACACACACACATACACACACACACACACACACACACACATACACACACATGCAAACACAGGGCGGGGTGGGGGGGGGGGCACTGACTTCTCCTACTCTGGCTTCAATCTGATCATTCAGTGGAGAGGTCAAAGAACGCCTGCTTTTGTAAATACGTTTTATTGCAACCCAGCCCCTCATCCTGGATGCTTCCGGGCCACAGCAACGGAGCTGAGAAATCATCAAGAGAGACAAAAGACGGCACAAAGAGCTGAGTCACCACTGAGCACTTTCCAGAATGTCTCCCAAACCCCAGCTGTCATTTCACGTTGAGTCTTGTGGGAGGGTCTCACGGCACTGGACTCTTGGGCCTGCAGAACTCTCAGTACTGGGCAACCCCACCATCCTTGCACTGAGATATGACTCCAGAGTGACCCACAGCGACAGAGAGCTGTCCCCAGAAGGGCCCCAGATGCCTGAGAGTGCATCTGGGAAGGTCTGATACTGTCAGCACATACCTGATGCACGGCCCCCTAACTCCCCTTTCTAAAGCAGTTCCTGAACCGTAAACACGTATCTCTTATAGCCCACAAATGTCTCTCTCAAGGACCCAAGAGCCATTTCTTTGAAATAGAATCCTCCGGAAAGACAGGGCTCTGTCTCCCAGGCTCTGGGGATGGCAGACCTCTAACTCAGTCTCAGCCAGCCAGCAGATGAAACTGGTACCTCATTCATACTGCCAACCCCCAGCCCACCATCACTCCACTTCAGTTATCTGCTCTACCCTCCCTCTCTCTAAAACTGCCCCAACTCCCGTAGGAATAGAGGTCAGCTCTTTGCTGTTGGTAACTAGTGGATAAAACCTATCCTCACCACCTTAACTAGAATCAAACACGTGAACCTCTGAGAAACACTGGACAGCGATCGAGTGACCAGCTCCACCCTAGTAGCCGGCAGCTCGGGGTTCACCAAGAGCCAATTTTCCCCCCACCGGATGCACAAAACTACTTACCGAAGCGTGAACTGTTCTGCCACGGAGCCACTGGTCAGAGAAACCAAAAAGGTAGCCGTGTCCCCTTCCCGGATGAGGTTCAGAGGAATGGAGAGAGCGACGTTGTCGTCTAGGCTCACCAAGGACCACCGCAGGTCATCCTGGGTAGGGTAGACCACCACGCTGCCGATCCTCTCCCGGGCAGGGAGCACCGGCTGAGGTTCCTCCTGTTCTGAGTGGATGTTGTTTTCCCATTTGCCCTCCTCCTCCAGCGGGCACTGACCAGCCTCATTGGCTGGATAAAGAGCAAAGAAGAGTTCCATGGCCGTGCCACCCAGGATCGCCGGGATCTCCTCCTCGGGTTCCAGGTCCAGACCCGAGCTGAACCATTCAGGCAACAGCTCCAGCTCCGCCACACACAGCCCAGGGGCTCCTTGCAGCCGGCAGCTGGCCGCCACCTCCCTGGCCTCTGGGAAAGCAAACATCTTAACACAGGGGAGATCATCCCCAGGGTCATTGTCGTCCCAGCCCATGCCAGTGACATAGAACAGTGTCTGCACTTTGGGTCTGTTGGAAAAGATGGAGCTGTCGAGGATGTGGGATTTGAGCCTCCAGTTGAAAGGGAACCTCTCCATATTTCCAAAAGGCGTGGGAGTGAGCAGGAAGTCCCAGGGCACCGTCTTCTCCGCGGAGAAGGGGCCGTAGCTGGCGTTGATGGCGGGAGGGCTCTGGGCTCGGTGGATGAAGAGTGTGGCGGACCGGGCCTGCAGGCTGGCGTTGCGCATGAGGTCCTGGTTGGCCTCCTTGAGGAAGAACGCCTCTTCTGCATCAGAGACGTGGAAGCTGGCTGGGAGATAGGCAGGCAGCGAAGAGAACCTCTGCAGACTGTCTGCCACGCCTCGACCCGTGCTCTCTGCACAAGAAAGGAAAGCCGGGTCAGGGTCAAGGTCCGTTCTGATACGTGAGGAAATGAACCGACATAACGCCATCTCCACCCACCATCCCAGCAAGGTGCACCGTGGCCGCGCAGCCTTCTCATCACAGAAAAAGTCAAAAAGGCCTAAGAATCTCCCAGCAAAGCCTAGTATAGAAGGCAAAGTAGACCAACTGCCCAAAAATCCAACAGCCCTGGAGTTAAACAGCTGCCTTTCCAGAGGAGAAATGTTAACTCTTCCTATCCAAAGGAGTCAAGCATAGGGAATGATTAGAAGCCCAGGACTCCACTTGGTTTGGGTTATACACACCCCGCTCTTCTAACGATGCATTCCGCAACTGCATACTGTGCACACAACCCTCTCTGAACAGTGCCCCCAGCAACCTTGGTCCCCTACCTACCTGGGCTACACTTACTCTCTGAATAACAGGCTCTCCCCCCATAACAACGATCAGACTTAGACAGTTCCTATTCAAATATTTTCCCAATACATCCAGGTATGAAGAATGGAAAGGTCAAGCTGGCCTGAACCAGTTTGGAGTACATACACAGTAAACCAAAATTGTGTCCCCAAGTAAAGGTGGAGAAAGACTTCCCCCTCCCCCGAGGTACCACCTAGTGCCTATGTACAACTAGGGGTACATAAAACCGGATGCATCATGGGAAAGGACATGCACACACAATTAAACCTCTATTCTTTTTTGAATGTTGTGTGTGATTGTATGTGCCATGGTGCACACAGGTGGAGGTCATAGCATGACGTGCAGGGGTTGGTTCTCTCACCATATGGGTCCTGGGATTTGAACTTAGGACTTTTAAGCTTAGCAGGAAGTATCTTTACCCACTGAACCATCTCACCAGCTCTAAACCTCTCCTCTTTACATGTTGCCCAGTCTCAGGTATTCTGTTATAGAAACTGAAGCAGATTATCATATATGACCCTATTTGGATAAAATGAAGATTTATATATACATGTGTGTATACATGTACTTACATCTGTGTGTCTGTGTAACCCAACAAAGATTTTTTTTTTGCTATTTAGTATTTTCAACATGTTACAATAACCAAGTATCATTCATTAAAACACGTAACCCACACCCAGAAACAGGCTGTGTGTGTACTATGTGTTGCATGTGTGAGTGCGTGTGTGTATGTGTGTATGTGTGTGTGTACATATATGTGTGTGTTTATAGTATATGTGTATGTAGGTATGTATGTGTATGCATATGTGTTTGTGGTATATAGGGGTGTGTGTGTTTGTGTGTGTGTGTGTGTGTGTGTGTGTGTGTGTGTATGTGTGTGATCTAGGCTCCACATAGGAGTGAAAACATGACATTTGTCTTTCCAAGTCTGGATTACTTCACCAGATGAAATTTAAATTAGAATTTGCTTGAGTATGCTGGTTTGGGAGGGGGGGATGGGCTCTCCAAACAGAAAATTAAATCACAGGTGAATTTTCTGATGGAATAGCTCACCATTGGACCACAGTGATCAGGAAAAGGTGACCCCCTTTGGAGGGACTATGAGGGCACCTGGCCCTCCTGTGGTTCTGTTGTGTCTTCTCCTAAAATGTAGGCAATGTCCAGAGCAGGGTTTAAAAAAATTTACTTAGAAATGCAGAAAAGGAAGTCAAAATAAATACACACTTTCACATGCTCCGCCTTCTTTGTGGTTTGGCTTATTCCTTTATCTTTCATGTGGTTATGCTACATCACTCAAAAAAATGGATTCACGAGGAACCTAAGGCTGTTCCTTCTCTTCATTTTAGGCGAAGCCTCCGTCTTATCAGACACATCCCTATGAGGCCTCACTCCTGTCTCACTGTCAATCAAGCAAATTGTGACATAAATTTTGTCTCACCACCTCTATGGACAGCCATAGACATCCACAGCTAAGGCCACATCCTCTCCTCCAACCAGCTAGTAACCAAGCATGCTACCTTGATTTAGGAGCATTTATGAAGCCCTGAGGCTGTCCTGGGAAGCGCTCCAGCCCTGGCCTGAGAAGCTAACATTCCTCCCTCTGATTCCAAAATGTCATAGAGAAGCGCCATTCTTTTTCCCATCGGCAGGCAGACCTGAGCCCAGGCATGGACTATGACAGGAGGCCCTGTTTGGTCTGCTATTTTCTTAGAGAGCTGATTGCCACTGGAAGGCAGGAGCCAGGCACCGAGAGCAGGAAAGGAGGAAGGTTTCGGGGAAGGACTGCTCTTCCTGGCCTCCTTGGGAGCCAAAGGGTGAAGCCCAGGTTAGACCGGGAAGATGCTGTAGTCCTGATGCTCGGATGCAAAAGAGCGAGTGTGGGTGGCTCTGAGAAGGTCTCCAAGAGAGCTCAGGCTGGGACAAAGGAGGGGATGAAGGAGCACTCATAATGAAGTAGTTCATGGGGTCCTGGGAGACCCAAAGAGAGTGGCTGCATGTCACTGCTGTGCTTGCCTACCAACACCTTCTGAACATGCGCCTTGGTCACGACTGGTAGGACCTGAAGCCTTGAACCCCAAAGACAGACTTGTGTAAAGCTGCAATGAGCCACAGACCTGGAAAACAGTCTCCAGCAGTACCACTGTCAGCCCTATCTGGGAAATAACTCACCAGCTGTGTGGCTGAGGGTCACCTGCCTGGACAGAGGTGCAGGGTGTTGCTGCAGCTGAGTGTCTTTCTCCGATTCCCACAGGCAGCATGGGCATGGAGACCCAGGCACAGAAAGCTTTCTCTCCGTGGGCCCAGTCTGGCAGGTCTTTCCAAACCACCAGTAAGACAATCTCCTCACCAGTATGTCCAACTGTGGCCCTCACCATCTGCTGGTAACCCACTGGCACCTGAGCGGCCTAGGCGTAGCTACACTTGTACAAGTCTCAGGGTCATGAAGACAGGACCGAGACTGAGGTCTTTGTGAGTGCCAACATTAATTCAGGGAGGCAGGAAACACAGTCTCTGAGGCCAGATTTTCTTTTCTCTTTTCCCAAAAGGATTCAAATTAACATCAGTAGGAAGAAGAACCACTCTGAAGGTTCAAGAACACGACTGAGCACTGAGTGAGCACCATGTATATACTCATAAAGTGAACAGTCAGGGGCAGAGACAGACAGTCTTGGGAGCCAGTCTTGAAACAGAAGCCAGCTTGGCCACTGAGTATTAGAGGTGAGTGCCTATTATAGCAACAAAAGCAAGATAAAATATAGAAGATGAAGGACAAAGGAAAACAAAAATGCCATCACCATCATCACCATAATCATCAATAGTGTCATCACAATGATTATCATCATCACCATCACCATCAATGCCATTATCACTTCATCATCATCACCACCATTATTACCAACACTATTAGCATGACCACAATCATCCTCACCATCATCATCACTGCCATCATCACCATCACCACCATCATCACCATCACCATTAACATCATCATCACCATCATCATCACCATCACCATCATCATCACCCTCAAGAAGCTACCCAGTTCACTGAGACTCATACAGACAGTAAATGCCCAGTGTGGATCTAACCAAGCAGTCAAGCTTCAACCAGAGTCTTGCCACTAATCACTCTTGGCTGCCGGCAAGTAACTCCACCAGCCGACTGCACACTGAGTGGACTCAGCTGGTAACAAACGCAGCTCGTAAAGTCCACACTGTCCGTGACATGAAAGCAAGAAGCTCAGTTCTTCCCATGGGACCTAGAGGGATAGTACAGCACTCACACAGTGCCCTGATTAGACTGAACTGGTCCCCATGTGGTCCTCCATGCAAGACAGGCCTGCCACAGCAAAGAACAGTCCAAGGGAAGCAACTCCACAGAGGACAAGGTCATCGACCTTTCTGTCACCATGTCTCCTCAGTACCCCAAAGTATAATGTGGGTTCACCTCCACTCTCACCCTGTATGGTGGTTTGAATAGGAATGGCCCCCACAGACTCATGTGTTTTAACGCTTGGCCCATAAGGAGTGGCACTATTAGGAGGTGTGGTCTTGTTAGAGTAGGTGTGGCCTTGTTAGAAGAAGTGTGTCACTGTGGGGGTGGGCTTTGAGGTCTCAGAAGCTCAAGCCAGTTCTTTTCCTGCTACCTGCAGATCAAAATGTAGAACTCTCAGCTCCTTCTCCAGCACCATGTCTGCCCGCATGTGGCCATGTCCTGCCAAGATGATAACAGACTAAACCTCTGAACTATAAGCCAGCCCCAATTAAATGTTTTCCTTTATAAGAGTTGCTGTGGGCATAGTGTCTCTTCACAGCAATAGAAACCCTAAGACACCCTGTTTCTGTGGATGGTAGCGTGGACATGGATGTGTGCACACGAGTCCATCTCCATATTGAATTCTTGAGTCTGGCTGAAATTTCTCTCCATGAAAAAATGTACAGTAAGAATCCAACAGAAGCTGAAAACTGGTGCGCCCTGGATTCAGCCAGTGGATGAGCTGATTTGACTTTAGGCTTGCGGGGGTTTTATTTGTTTGTCTGACAGTCCCATACATTTATATTTATATGAATTTCGGTCACTTTCACGCACACTGGCTTCCCCTCTCTCTCACCCCCTCCCTTTCCCTTCTCGACAAGTTCCCTCTTACTTGCATGACTTCTTTCTGGGTGTGGCCCTCCGAGTCTCATTAGGTTCTTGACTGGGGGTGGGTAGGAGTCCACTTACCCCTCCCTGGGGGACTTTCGGCAATGAATGGTTGTTGGAGGAAAGGGTGTCATGTGACCAGCAGCCAGTGGTTTGTGTGTATGTTAGTTGCATGTTCCCTTTCAGGAAGCACACACAGCCTCCACGGCTCCCCACCCCACCACCAGCCACTAACACCCACTCTTATCACTTATTCCTGGCGTGGTCCTGGACCCTGGAGACTATTCTCCTAAATAACCATCTTCTCTAAGCCATGCTTTCCCGTTTCTCCTGCTCCCTCGAACTCTGGTGTGTAGTGGGTAGCCATTCCAGCTTTGGTCTGGAAGTTCCAACCCCCATTAAGGCTTCCGTAACTATCAAGCCTACAAGGCGGGGCCAAGGGAGGCCCTGAAGACCTGAGATCGGGACATGCAGCGCTCTCTTCTTTCCTGGACCTGGATGCGAGAGGCAGACCGAGGAGGGTTCTCCAGAGAACACCGCCGGACTGCGCTGCGTCTTTTCCAGAACCCACCACCTACCTATCCCTTCATTTGTAAGTTACCCACTAAATAAATCTTCCTTTTAACTACGTGGAGTGGCCTTAGTAATTACATCAATATCTGGCGCCCAATGTGGGGCACGAACCCACGACCCTGAGATTAAGAGTCTCATGCTCTACCGACTGAGCTAGCCGGGCTTGCCATCTGTATCTTTATTACGTTTCCGCTCGTGCTTTATGCCCAAAGTGCACTTAGAACCTTCACGCGGTAGCCACACACCTGCCAGTGCTTTGCAGTGGGACTCAGCGTGTGTTTTCCAGCATAGCTTCATATAAACGAGTTTCCATTACGTTGGCTCCAGTTGACTCTCAACTTGACAGGATCTAGAACCAGCAAGGAGACAAACCTCTGGCATGCCTGTGAGGGATTATCCTGATTAGGTTGAGTGAGGTAGATGAACCGTGCTTAATGTAGGTGGCACCATCCCGTGGGCCGGGGGCTGGGATGGACTAAAGGGGAAGAAAGTGAGCTGAGCCCCAGTGTTCATCTCCCTCTGCTTCCTGACTGTGGATGTCATGGGACCAGCTGTCTCACCTCCTGCCGCCAGGACCTTCATGCCATTAGAGACTCTGCTCCTCAAACAGTGAGCCCAATAAGCCCTTTCTGCCTTAAGTTGCCTTTACCACAGTGTTTTATCACAGGTTTTGGAAAGGTAACCAATACAATCACACGCGGCAAATTCCAAACCCCAAGGTCCCCAGGATGTGGCTGTATTTGGAGAAAGTCTTGGACGAGACAATTCAGTTTAAACGAGGCCACCTGAATGAATCCTAACTCAACCTGACTGTTGTCCTTATGAAAAGAAAGAGAAGGAATCAGAGTACATACAAACACAGAGGCGCCTGGAAGACACGGGGTGACAGCTGCCACCTGTAAGCCAGGGAGAGATGCCCCAAAAGAAGCTGGACCTGCTGACATCATGACCTAAGACTTCCAGTCCAGGCTGTGAGAAAACTATTGTCACAGTGTCCTGCTCTGCGGCACTTTTGTTCTGGCTACCACAGCAAAGCGTGGTTAGCTCATCTGGCTATCTTTGACATCTTCCAACCTGACATCGAATTATTCATTCAACTTTCTCATCCCAACGCCTAAACAGACTCTCGTTAGCAGGGCTGAGGCTCCAGGTGTATGCCCCCCAAGGTGCATCTCAACCTTCTGTATTCTACATAGATAATTTTCAAGTTCTCCGGAACGAACATGTGTTGCTTATTCAATCGAAGAAATATTGACACTCTGCCTTTACAAAACAAAGATACGGAGTTCAATTTAAAGTGGCAGACTGATCGCACGCGTTCCCTGGCATCTCTGTAGAGCCTGGGCAGGAACAAAAGCATCGAAGTAACAAAAGGAATAACACACCCATCAGCAAGAGAGATGGAGGGGGCATGTTTGCAGATAAGATGAGGTGGGATGTCTGGATGAGGGGGGACATCTGCAGAGTATAAGTGAGGAGTCATCTTTGATGGAGTCGACGCACCACTGGGAGCTTTTACAGCAGCTAAAGATGAGCCCTTGGGGTGTCTGACCCTCTCATTGCCAACTAGACAGGATCTAGAATTACCTAGAAGACACGTTTCTGGGTGTGTCATGGGGGTGTCTCAAGAGAGGTTTATCCAAGGAGGGAAAAGCCACTCTGAGTGTGGGCGGCACCGTCGCACGCACTGGAGTCCTGGACCGAACAAAAAGGAAGGCCAGGAAGATGGCTCAACAGATTCGGACACTCGCCTGACAACCCTGGAAACTCAAGAATGATCTCTAAGAACCCAGTATTTTGAAAGGGGGTCTGGAGAGGTGGCTCAGCAGTTAAGAGCACTGGCTGTTCTTCTAGTGAACCCAGGTTCATGGATTCAATTCCCAGCACCCATAAGGCAGCTCACAACCGTCTGCGACTCCAGTTCCGGGGGATCTGACACCCTCACACAGACATGCATGCAGGCAAAACACCAATGCACATAAAATAAAAATAAATAATAAACAATAAATCTTTTTTTAAAAAAATAAAGAAAAAAAGCCATATGTGGTGGCATACATCTATAATCCTAGCACTCTGAGGGAGAGATGGGTGGCAGAGACAGGGAATCATCTAGAAGCTCAGGGGACACCTGGCCTGAATATGCAGCCCAGTGGTTAAAAACAGCCAGAGAGGCCCTGACTTAACAAGGTGGAAGGTGAGAACCAGCTCCTGAAAATTGTCCTCTGACCCCCCACACGTGGGCCGTGGCCTGCACGCATCACCCCCTCCATCCACGGTTGTTTAATTAATTAAAAAGGAGAGCGTGAGCTGAGCCCCCGCATCCATGTCTCTCTGCCTCCCGACCACAGACACAACGTGACCAGCTAGCTCAAGCTCCGCCCACCATGCCTTCCCCTCCACGATGGACTGTGCACCCTCAGACTGTGAACCAAAAACAAGCCCTTCCTGCCCGTAGCTGCCCCCCGCCCCGTCCTTTATTTTGCCACAGAAACAAGAAAGTAAACAACACACCAGCTAACGCGCCATCAACGGCTCCTTGACGTTTGGACAGCTGTGGCCCTACTCCTAGCGAGAACTCAGACCACAGGGCTCCTACTTAACATAAACAGCTGCCTCTAGTCAGGGGGAAATCAAGACGGATGAGAAAAAGCAGAGGGGCTGTTAAGCCCGCGTGCAAGATTTCCACCGGGGTAGCAGAGGCAGATGTAGAAAGGGCCTCATTAAATGGATGCTGTAGCTCTCGTCCTGACAGTAATGCTGACCTCCTAGAGACACTGTCAGCTGCTACACAGTCGGATGTTCCCAGGACCTCATCCTAATTTCCATTTATATTTATTCTAAATTGGGCACCTTGGAGATGTTTAAGGAAGAGAGAGGCGCTGGCTAAATGATCCTGACAGCCCTGCTGCCGTCTGATTAGAAAGCAGATGAGGCCCACAGGGGGCGGAGAGGTTCCTAGGCAGGAGGCCCCTGTACTGCCTGTCACCTCCATTTATATACTAAGACAGTCCCCCTCTGTGTCAATTCGGTGTCCCTTCCTCCCACCCACCAGCCACGAGGGGCCAGGTAAAGCCACTTGCCACCACCATGCAAGTCTGTGGGGAGTGTCACACGGAGAGACACTTAATTTGGACTTCTCACGAACTGAAACGAGGCTTCATTTGTTCATTACCGAAATAAAAACTGATTATTTTGGGGGCTGGAAAGTGGTTATTTGGGGGCTACTATTTGGGGGCTCAGTGGTTAAGAGCACTGGCTACTCTTGTAGAGGACCCAGGTTCCATTCCTAGCTCCCACATGGTGGCTCACAACTGTTCCAGGGGAATCCAGTGCCCTCTTCTGGCCTCTATGGATACTGCACGCACATGGTGCAGATAAATTCACACAGGCACACATATATGTACACATAAAAATAATAGGTAAATAAATCTGTAAATTTTTAAGTGGTTTTTAGGGTATGTATGTCTCTTTCAAAGTTCTTGTCACGCAAGCATGAGGACCCAAGTTTCAGCCCTCAACACCCATATAAAAAGCCAGGTGCAGTGGTTCACACCTCTAATCCTAGCCATCAGGAGGCAGAAGTAGGAGGATCTCCAAGTTCAGTGAGAGACTCTGTCTCAAAAACAAGCTGGATAGTGATGGAGGAAGAGGCCTAAAGTTGACCTCTGACCTCCACAGGATATACACACATCACACACAAAATGATTGTTTTCCATTTCTTATTTATCTCATATGTGCCTATATGTGCATACACATATATGCCACGGCATATGAGTGGCAGTCAGAGGACAGCTTCTTCTACCATGTGTGTTCTGGAGATCGAACTCAAGCCATTAGGCTTAGTGGCCAAGGCCCCTTACCCGCTGAGTGACCTCACCAGCCCCACAAAATGATTCCTTCATGTTCATAGGTCTTCACAGAGCTAGAACTAAAGTCAGTCAAAGCTGGCTTCCGGCTTCAGGTCCAGCTGGATTCAGCAATCACAACACCATCTCCCCATTTGTTCACCAGTGTCCTCAAATGGCTCGGTGGGTACAAAGACTGTGGTAGGTGTGTTGAATGGGCTAGTCGGCCGATCCAATGACAGATGCACACAGACCAATGTCTCTTACTCATCCTGCTGAGGAGAGAGGCAACCTCCGATCATAACCAACCAACTCTGGCTGAAAATAAGATTATTAAAGACGGCAAAAGTGACACCCAAGGGCCCCTTCCTTCCAGCCCTTCTGGACTGGACAGGAAGCTGAGGGAGGCACTAAGGCTAGGATTGGGCTTCTGGCTCGGTGTGTGAGTAACAATTCCTTCTGCTTGACGCCATCTATTCTGTGGTCATTTGGCACAAGAGGCTCAAAAAAAATTAGACACATAACATACGCATAAACACAAGTCACACTTGGCAGCTGGTTCAGAGACCCAAAGCCATCCACAGGACCAATTTCAAAGGCACTCTACTATTTTCCAAAACAGGAAGTAAACAGAGGAGGGGGGCCAAGTGAAGCCACAGCCTCTCCCTGCGGAAGCTGTGGCAGAGTCCTGCAGGATTTCTACAGGGTGGCATTTCAACCATGTGACCTTGGGGTCTTCACCACCTTGATGGTCCAGTGGACTAACGTTTCTAACTGCTCAGAGACTCTCCTCACAGGGTCTCATTGTCTTCCTGGATGTAGACAGCCTGGCCTCAAGCTTTTGCACAGATCCTCCTGCCTCTGCCTCATGAATACTAGAATTAAAGCCATGTACCACCATGTTCAGATCCACCCTGCTGCAGGAGGACTTCCAGTCAGAAAGAGAAGATAAATGTGTTTTTTAAAAAATTG
This sequence comes from Peromyscus attwateri, assembly GCA_902168425.1. Taxonomy (NCBI): domain Eukaryota; kingdom Metazoa; phylum Chordata; class Mammalia; order Rodentia; family Cricetidae; genus Peromyscus; species Peromyscus attwateri. The sequence goes on from CABHPP010000914.1 coordinate 76,137, forward strand.
GGGGCCGGGCACAGTGGCACACACCTTTAATCCCAGTACTTGGAAGGCAGAGGCAGGCAGATCTCTGTGAATTCAAAGGCAGCCTGGTCTACAGAGCAAGTTCCTGGACAGTCAAGGTTACACAAGAAACCCTGTCTCAAAAGACCAAAAAACAAACACAAAAAAAAATTTTTTTTTTTTGGTGAGTACAGTGAAATACAATGTACCATTAAGGGGCTGGTATCATTCTGAAGGTTGCCAGGTCTCCGAAAAGGGGGGTACAGCACTGGTTGGAGTTGATGCAACTTGGACATTTAAGTAGCCAATGAATAAGATGTGGTGCCAGTAGCCAATGAGATGGCCCAGCAGGCAAAGGAGCTTGGGGCCTTGGGACTCACACAGTAGGAAAGAACCGGTTCCTGCAAGTTATCCTCTGACCTCTACTTACACATTGTGGCATCCATGCCCTGATAGACACAAGGAAATAAATAAACACATAAACGCAAAACACAGCAGCCATGGTAACAGTATAGTAATAACAACTAGGGATTGTTGCAGACCTACTGTGTGCCGGCGGCTGTCCTAACTGCATTAACATGGTCCATGTGTGCTCTAAATGCACTGAGTCTCATGCATGCAATCTTTGCATAACCCTATAAAATACCCGTATTATTTCCAAATTACTAGTGCCAATATATGATTGTCACGTGAATTGGTAATATATTCCTAGCTATTTCTAGAGGTCGAAGTGAAAGCACAGAGATGTCAAGAAACTAGTCTTAGGTCACACAGCAGGGAAGGGGCGGAGCCAGGCCCCTTATAGCTGGTTCCAGATCCTAACCAAAGCAGAGAGGGGCTCGACAGATGCCTTTAACTGGTCCTATGACCTCGAAGTCTGTGGGATAAGAACCTGTGAGGAGGGCAAGGAATGGACACAGGGACTCCAGTGGGAGCCGCATCGTAAGTAAAGCCACTCACTGTGAAGAATCCTAGCGGAAGGAAAAATACACCCCAAAAGCCTGCAGTCCCTTTTCCGGGAATGTCATCCAGACTGGATTGTATGTACAGCCATGAGCTGGGAAGGAGGCGGACTTGCAGCACCAAGCAGGTGCAGGCCACAGGGGCAGCCCTGGCTGCCTGTCCTTGGCTGCCCCGACCGGGCTCACAGGACAATACCGCCACCTGCTGGCCTCAACTGTCAACACAGGGCAAAGCAGGTGCTGGGCCTGGCTTTGGAGAGAATAAAAGGACTTTGGGGTTGTGGGGCTCTTGCCACGCTGTGTCGCTGCCCTCCCACAGAAAGACTCTGTACATGGCACAGCAGACCTAGGAGTCCAGTCTCTTCAAGTCCCCAAAATCACAACTTGATGGGCTTCAGGCAAAAAGGGGGTCACCACCCCCAGACTAGGAGGAAGGGATCAGCAAACAGTAACACAGGGCAGTTCTCTGCCCTGAAGACTAAAAACTTCACTCAGCTGGGGGAAATACCCATGCCCCATGTCCCTGACTTGGAGACATGCCTGCATCTGCCACTAGACACAGGGTCTTGTGGCGTACTGAAGGCATGGGCGTACTCGGGGTAACAGTCACAGACAGCAGCAATGGCAGGGATGGTGGCCTTAAAGGTCACTGTCCCTGATTTCCTCTGTCCATACCTCTCACCCCCAAGAAGTCACAGGACAGAGCAGGAGGCATGTGTCTGCCCATCACAGTTCTCAGGAGAAACTCTGTCCGCTATGTCACAGATATCTGCCCTCTAAATCCCAACTCCAGACTGAAAATTGTCCCCTGGGTGCTAGATAGATGGCTTGGTGGCTAAGAGCACTGGCTGCTCTTCCAAAGGACTGGGTTTCATTCCCAGCACCCACATGGCGACTCACAACCATCTATTACTCCAGTTCTACGGGATCGGATGCCCTCTTCTGGTCTCTGTGGGAAATGCACATATGTGGTGCACAGACACAGATGAAACCCCCCCACACATAACATTCAATCTTTTTAAACTATTAAAAAACTGTCCCCGAGCCGGGCGGTGGTGGCACACGCCTTTAATCCCAGCACTTGGGAGGCAGAGGCAGGTGCATCTCTGTGAGTTCGAGACCAGCCTGGACTACAGAGCGAGTCCAGGAAAGGCGCAAAGCTACACAGAGAAACTCTGTCTCGAAAAACCAAAAAATAAAAATAAAAAATAAAAAAAATAAAAACTGTCCCTGATTCCCCTTTCATAGGTCACCTGAGTGCTGAGGAGCCCCAGTAGAAGGAAACCTTTAAAAGCTAGACCCAAGAGAGGTAAGCATGGCCTGTGTGAGCAGCAGTAGGTGACTTGAGCTAAAGCCACCAGGGCTCTGATGGAGACAGAAGCCATGTACAACCTGAGCAGCATGGTGGTCATTTTCCAAAGACCCTGGAGCTGAGTCAGGGGCATAAGTCTTGATCCACATTCAGACTGCCCCCTGGACTGACCTCCATGCCCCCACAAAACAGCATCAAGCCCGTACCTACTGCACAGTTGCCCCAACAACGGAATGTCAGAGTGGGCTCCACTTTGGGCCCGTGCCATCTTTACTGAAAACGGGTCATCAAGGAGCTTGTGTAGCTTCTGTGGTCAAATCTGAAGTTCTGAAGTGGACACCTCTGAACCTGAGACCACTCAATCAAGGCAAGAAAGACTCCCCCCCCCCCAAACCCCAAGGCAGACAGCAGAGCATCCATGAGTCCTGCGACATTCAAAGGCACGAGAAGAGGCCAGGCTCCAGACCCTCCAGAGTCCTCCTCTCAACTTAGGCGTTGAGAAAACCTATTGCCTCCCCCAGTATCTGTTTCTTTTCTCTCCCTTTGGGGAAATCTTGGTAATAAAGGGGACATGTCACACACACACACACACACACACACACACACACACACACACACACACACACACACACACACACACAAAGTGTAATAAAATTAAGAAACACAACAAGGGAGAGCGGTGGGAACCACTCCCCACCCCACCTGCAGGGCTGTCCTGTCTTACTGCCTGGCCTGGGGACATGGCACATGGCCACGTCTCCTTAGCCTAGCGGCTTCCCTGTCATAATGAGGCTTATGTGGGCAGGGTGCTAGCTCCGCTCTGGCCTCACGTTTTTGCTATGCCCTCACCCATATGCTCCTGGAACGTGGGGGAAATGAGCAAGAGGCAGCTGTGTCCCGAGAATGCACCCACAGCACCCAGTGCGCCAGATAATAAATGTGGGATGGGGACCCAGGCTACAACGTGCGCCGCCGATCACCAGCACTCTCCGCTGAAATGACCTCAGAGAGCCCCATTTCATACTTCAAGCCACCCACCCAACGGGCACAGGGCAGGAACTGGCTCAGAAGAGTTAAGTCCAGAACCCCATTTGAGTTGAACCCCAAAACCAGCACACCTCCCTTTTCAGGCTGATGAAGATCTGAAAACCCGGATGACCCCAGATGGCACAGCTATGTGGATGTAATTTCATGCAGAGCCCCGGGAAGCAAACTGGGTAACTTGACAATGACCACCTAAAATTAACACGTCTGGCCTTGGCGAGAGTGTTCCCCACTTCTCAGGACTCTTGTTGTGAATTCACCTTGTCCAGAAGTGAAAGGCCACACTCAAGACTCCTTCTGGAAGGAACCTTGACATCATCAGCCACGGAGGTAAGAAGTGTCTAGAGGTGGGGGCGAGGGGACGCTCTGGTTCTAACAGAGCTTTTGTAAGCTGAGCCCAGCTCACCCTCCCAACTGCCTAAGAGAGGTATGGCCTATGGTCGGCACCTCTCCAACACCGGGAAGCTAGGAGGCACAGTGGTGTTAAGAAGAAAGGAAAGCAAGTCTTTTTGTTGTTATTGTTGTTTCTTCTGTGTTAGCTAAAGACCAGAGCAGCCATACATGTCACAGGCCAGCCAGTCATGTGATGGATTGCGCAATCATGATGCTTGTTAGAGAAAGCGCTCAAACACATATTGCAGGCCCCGTGATAAGAACAATGTACAGAGGAGAATTACTGGCTACCAAATATTAGTGCAAACCAAACTATATAGAGAATATATATGTGAATGTGTGTGTGTGTGTGTGTGTGTGTGTGTGTGTGTGTGTAGGCATAGAAAACGTATTTACATGCTTTCCCATGTATAAAATATCTCTAAACACATAGGGAAAGGAGCTAATATCGGCTGACTTCCAGAAGAAAAAAAAAAAAACAGTGGCTAAGGTTGGATAGGGTTCACATTTCTTTATAATTACTTTTATAGTCTGAATTAGAACCATGTGCGTATATCATGGCTTTAAAGAGATGAACAGCCTTGCTGACATATGCTTTACAGACCATAAGATGCACCCAGGTAGTCAGTACCTGGGTACCATCGCCACCCCCTAGCCTAGACCCTGGTCAGCCTCCAGCCCAGCTCCTCTCACCCTGGTGTGATTATCTCTAAGTCCCTGTGTTCTAATTGTCTTTTCTGTTGCTGTGATAAAAAAAAAAAAAAACCCTGGTTTTTAAAAGAAAATAAACTTAGAGGAGACAAGGTTTACTTTAGCTCACAGTTCCAGGTTACAGTCCATCAAAGCAGGGATGTCACCGCGGCAAGAGCTTGAAGCTCCCGGTCACAAGACATCCACAGTCAAGAGCAGAGAAATCAATCCTGCCTGCTGCTTGCTGGCCCTTGGCCAGGTTTCTTCTCTCTTGTACCGTTCATGGCCCCCTGCCTAGGGAATGGTGCCTCCCATGATGGACCGGTTCTTCCTGCCTTAATGAGCCATCAAGATAACCCCCCCCACAGACATTCCCTGGGGCCAACCTGATCTAGGTAACTCCTCAATAAGACTCTAAATGAGGTGAATCGAGGTTGTGTCTCGTTGACGGTTAAAACTAGTGAACACACACAACACATTTACAGGCGCAATGGGTGTGCGCAAGTGTGCTCATGGCTTTGCCAACCAATACACAACTGTGTCATCTCCAGTTTGAGGTGATGGTGGACAGCACTGTCAGAAACATGTATACCCATGTTTTCATTTCTTTCAGGCAGATACAGTTAGAAGCAGAAGGGCCAGGTCCGATGGCAGAGGTACATTGCTAGAAACTGCCAACCATTCTTAAAGTCACTGTACCACTTTACATCCCAACACCCACCAAAAGGAATGCCATTTGGCTGTGTCCTTACCAACACTCAATATCACCACTGTTTATTTTAGTCACTAGTTTCCCAGTGGTATGCTAACTTGTGGGTTGAATTTGTATTTCCCTGGTGACTAATGGCGTGGGGATCCAAATGTAAACGTTTGATCAGTAACTATACTACAGACACAGAAAAGCCAGAATCTCCAGGTTCTCTCCCCAAAACCAGACAGCCCTGAATCAGTATTCCATGCACAAAGTGCTCCATGCACCTCCTCTCCTAGGCTCTTGATTCTTACTCTGCAAAGTGGTACAGCGTGGTTTTCTGAATGTCCGTGGGACCACCGGTGACAGCCCCAAAATCAGACTCATCACTCATTCCCAGCTGCAGTGGTTTGAATGAGAAATATCCCCCATAGGCTCATGTGTTCAAACATGTGGTCTCCAGCAGGTGGCGCTATTTGAGGCGGTTACGGAACCTTTAGGAGGTGAAGCCTTGCTGGAGGAAGTATGTCACTGGGGGTGCACTTTGAGAGCTTATATCCTCACCCTACTTCCTGTTCTTTCTACTTTCTGTTTGTAGTTGGAGATGAGATCTCTCAGTTTCCTACTTTGGCTGCCATGCTTCCCCCGCCATGATGGACTCTGTAAGCCCCAGTAACCTCTTTCTTCTGTAAGTTGCCTTGGTGATGGCTTTTATCATGGCAGTGGAGGAGCACCCAGTCCAAGCAACTTGGACTTGTAACTAAAAGACTGTGCGTCTCTCGCTCCTCTAGCCAAGGTGGGTATCCTCCACAACCCCAGGGTCCCTAGATATGTGCAAGACCTGGGTCCTGAAGATAAGTTCCATGGGGCCACAGCTGCAGCTCATGATGTATTTAATTGTATTCATCTCCATTTAAGTCACCCAAAGAAGCAGGGGCTCTGCTGGCTACCCACTTCCAGGATCTCCACGGCAGACAAGGACAGGAGGGGGGCTCCAGCACTTTACACAGTAAACAACCCTCCTCTTCTGACTCAGTTCCCCCCACCAACCCACCCCAGCCATCCCACCAGGCTCCTCTAATGCCCTCCACATCCCCCCACAGGCCAGCTCCACCTGCTAAGGAAAGCCAACTGTCTCGAAGCTGGCTGGTAAATCTTATTAAAGCAATCCCCTGCCTGAACCCAGATTATTACAGCCACCCTTATGGTAGAATAAAAATTAATTTTCTCAGCTATAATAAGAACGATAAGAATGAATCACTTGGGACCAAATAAAGATTACAATTAGCACCAACAGAATATATCGAAGTTTAACGTGGGCCGGCTGTGGATTTGCTCCGATTTTCTCTCCATTGCCCGGGAAGGCGTCTGCAGAGACTGGCCTCCTTCATGGGCCCTGTGGATACAGTGGCTGTGTCGGAGTTCCTGGAAGGAAAGGATGGGCTCAGAAGGCACAGAGGCCAAAGGCTCAGAGGGCACAGGGGCCAAAGGCTCAGGGGGCACAGAGGCCAAAGGCTCAGGGGGCACAGGGGCCAAAGGCTCAGGGGGCACAGGGGCCTTGGGAGAGTCCAGGGAAGGGAGAGAAGGTGCTATTGAGAGCAATTCATGCTGTGGAGACAAGTGGCCTCTGTTAGGTCCCTGTGGACCTGTATGGCCACTGAGCCACTCAGCATAGGTGCCCCTCCTAGGGGCTGTGCCCAGCTTCTCCATAGGGACTTCCTCCTCTTCCTCCTCCTCCTCCCCATCATCCCCCTCCTCCTCTTCCTCCTCCCCTCTTCCTCTCCTCCCCCTTGTTGCAGTCATTGTCCTCCTCCTCCCCCTCCTCCTCATCATCATCCCCCTCTTCTCCCTCCTCCCTTTCCCTCTTTTCCTTCTCCCTCTCTTCCCCTTCTCCTCCCCTTCATCCCCCTCCTCCTCTCCCTCCTCCCCTTCCCTTTTTCCCCCTCCCTCTCTTTCCCTCCTCCTCCCCATCATCTCCTCCTCCTCTTCCTCCTCCCCTCCCCCTTTCCCCCTCCCTCTCTTCCCCTCCTCCTCCCCTTCATTCCCCTCCTCCTCTCCCTCCTCCCCTCCCCCTTTCCCCCTCCCTCTCTTCCCCTCCTCCTCCCCTTCATCCCCCTCCTCTCCCTCCTCCTCCTACCCCTCCTCCTCTTCCTCCCT
>CABHPP010000915.1:0-12579 GCA_902168425.1 Peromyscus attwateri
ATAAGGCATGGACAGGATGCCTGCAGGCAAGTGTGGGTCCCTCTCTGTGGCCCTAGCATCAGGAAACAGGAGGCCAACGCAGCTGGTTCTGACCTCTAGTCCCCCAGCCTTGTGGGCCATCACCTGAGGCCAATCTCCTCATGCCCTCATGACTCTACCCACCATGCTCTGTTCCTCCACCTGCTCAGACAGCTGTTCTTGAGCCCCGCCTGAGGCCTAGACAGGTGACAGGCAGTTGCTTACCTCCTGAAGGCAGAGGTGGAGACATGTGAGGGCCTGGGGGTTAAAAGAGGAGCTGGCAACCACCTTGGGAACTGTTCCCAGCTGGCTGTGTTTCTCATCCGTCCCATATGTCACACCCATGGCTCTCTGCTGGGCTGCAGTGATAGGTGCTGGTCATTCTAAGACTTTCCTGTCCCCCTTGAGTCCTGGTTTTGGCTCTGTGCCCAGACAGGGAGGAGGGGGAGATAAGCCAGATGTGCTAGCATTGGGGCCGGTGCCACGGCCTGGGGGGTCTTGGAGCCCAGGGACACAGCCAGGAAGGCCTGAGCCCTGCGCCATCTGCACACACTACCTGGCTGGCAGTGCAATGTCTGGAAGGTCCCCTAAGAAATCTGAATGTGTCCTGTGATGGGGATCAAATGGTTAGAGGGTCCCAGAAGAAACCACTAAGTGTGGCTTGGAAAGGCCTGGGGAAGCCCCGACCCAGCCACACAGATGTGAATGTCCAAGTGGGCACCCATTGTGTTTCACACTACACAGCAAGAGGGTCAGAGAGGGCCTATTTAAGACCTGGCATCGAGGAGCACCAAACTGGTGTGGCCCTGTGTGCAGGTGTGACGATGGTACAGACCTGCGGGCGACAAACAGGTGGCCCAAAGAGACAGGTCTGGGAAGAGTGTGCCAAGGGATACTGGTGACCGTTCATACAGAGGAGGGTGGGGATGAGGAAACTAAACGGTCCTGCCTGGATGGGCTGCCCCCATGCCAAGGAGCCAGAGCAGGAGCCTGTGACAGCCTTGGGTAGCCAGCTGTGGGGTTCCTGCTACTCTGCGGCTCCAGATGAACCGCCCTCAGTTATTGTTCCAATACCCGTTCCTATCAGAGCCAGCTGCAATCACTTCACACAGTGATCGCCAGCATCAGCAAAATAAAGATGCAAATCAATCCCCTGACCAGGCTCCAGGGCCCCAAACAACCCACAGCCTCCATGTCCCTCACCAACCCCTGCCCACGGCGACTTTGAATTTTAAATTTCATTTTCCCATCACTTTTCAATAAATGCTTTTCCCCGAGATGTCTCGAGTCCTGACCTTATAATGCCCGAGTTAAAAGGCAGTGTCTTGTTTCCAGCTGCAGATAATTTACTTCTGAATGGTCCAATTACACGGAAGCCAGGCCTCCGCTGGGCTTCGCAGAGACGGCGCCGCTGGCCCGGGAGATAATGGTGTCGCATGCAACATATCTGTTGACTGACCTGACCTGTCCTCTGCACCAGTGACTGGTGGGCAGAGGCACTAAGGAGGACTGACAGGCTGGGCCACCCGGGAAGATCCCTGGAGGGCCTTTGCAGGTCTAGAAGACAGAGGCCTCTCTGTTGGCAGGACCATCCCCTTGATCCCTCAGGGAGTCCCTGCATGGTGGCCCGCTTCTGCCTGCAACACCATCCAACAATCTTCTTGGCAGTGAAAGGATGGCTTCCCGCCCTAGGTTCAAATCCAGCCACACTTGGGAATGTATAGGAGATTTAAAACATGGCACAACAAGGTTCCAGTTTTGAAAAGAAAGGTAAAATCTGACCAATCACAAGCCCCAGTTATGCTGGGCTCTAACCTGGTGGCCCCGTGTTTCCCCGCTGTGACTTAAACCCTGAACAGTTGGTGTAAGCCGCCAGTGCCTCCACGGTGAAATGAAATGAGTAAGCTCAAGGAGCTAGCGCCTCTCACGGTCCTTCCCTCTAACAACATCTTTAAGTTTCTCGGTGGGTTTATGTCGAAGAATAATGTAGAAAGCTATGTGATTCCATTTTAAGCCCCCCCCCAAAATCTCACCATCATTCTTGAAGGAGTCAGCAATGCTCAGCCATGCTGTTTTAGGTGTGACCACACAGCTTTTGCTAGACACTTGTGGGAACCACACACTACACAAGGATGCTTCCCTAGGATTTGTCTTCCAAATAACTCTAAGTGACCTTCATTTTAAAAAGAACATGTGGGGCTGGAGACACGGCCTGTGGGTAGGAACGCTTGCTGCATAAGGGCCAGAGTCTGAATCTCAGAATTCATAAAAACAGCCAAGCATGGCCACGCACCTGTAACCTAGGTGCTGCAGAAGGAGGTGGAGACAGGTTATTGTTGGAATTTTCTGGTCACCAGCCTAGTTCCAGAGTCGGTGAGAGACACTGAGTCAAAGGAACAAAGCAAAGACATCCAACTTCAATCTCTGCCCCGTGCATGCAGATGCATGTGCGAGCATACACACCACACACACACACACACACACACACACACACACACACACACCACATTCACATTAACATACACACATATACCATACACACACATGCACACGCACCACTCATATTCACACACACGACTCACATTCACACACACGACTCACATTCACACACATATACCACACTCACATTCACATACACACATATACCATACATACACACACACACCACTCACATTCATACACACACACACACACACACACACACAGAGAGAGACTTTTTTAAATTTATAAATACAAAAGTATATAAAGAATGTGTGTCTGGTGTGTGAATGCTTCCTCCACACACACCCCTACCCCACCTATACAGCTATACAGAGCTAAACAATAACAGCATAGTCCTCGAAGCAGGCTCTGCCAGGGGCATGCACCTCCCTAGGGGGACAGGACGCTCCCTCAATCTGCCTTTGCTCCCAGGAGGTGGGCAGGGAGGGGAGGGGCTCTGGAAGTGAGACTAAGGATCACCCCCAGGCACATCTCACTCCTTCCTCCTAAACACCCCTCCAGCCACTATGCAGCTCTCTCAGCTGCAAGGACCTTTCTTCGAAAAGTGAAGCCACCCCATTATCCAGCTGTGGTCTCCAGTCCAGCTGCCATCAGAAGGGGGACGACCTGCCTCCTGGCTCAGTTCGGTGAGCTGAGGATGGAGCCATACGTGCATCTGTGATTAGTGGAGACCTGTAGCCTTCAAAGGATGCTGCAAACCTTACCTATCCCATAGGGAGATGGAGCTTGTCCCCCCCCCCCCCCCCCCCCCGAACAAGAGCTGGCCCTATCGCAGGCTTTGAAAAAGAGGACATGGCAGAAAAACAATGGACCAGTCTCAGGCCAGGACTTTGAGGAGACAAGCATCTCTTTATCTTGGAAGAAGCATGTCTGAGTTCTGGAGAGACCACCGCAGAAGGCTACAAGGGAATCCATGGGAGCAACCATGGCAGAAGCCTTGAGAAAGTCCATGGAGGCTGTGGGAAGAGGCCATAGGGGAGGCTACAGGGGAGGCCACAGGGAGGGCCATAAGTGAGGCCATGGGAGAGGTCCTTCAGAGAGAGGAATCAGATGGAGAGAATCACAGACCTAGACGGACACCCAGGTGTGTCTGCCACCTGCATGGCCCCAGCTCTCCACACCACCCAACCTGAGGCACGCTTGTGGAAGGGGAGCCATGGCAGAGACAGCGGTCCACAAGGCTGGCTAAGGTCTACCTCAGAAAAACACAGTAGTTGTGACTTTAGGACACCGTGTGACGTAACCATGACCCACTCTCCCTGCTGTGAGAATCCAATGGTGGAAGTACAGTGTACACTCCAGAGCCGAGCCATGGGGAGCTGAGATGGGGACAAGGACAAACGGACGACCTGGTCAAGGTCGCTGGCTTGTGTGCAGCTGAGTTAGACCACGAGGATGAAGCTCTATAAAGATAAATTGGGGTCTTCTCCCCCCTTCCTTTAGGGGTGAGCTTCCCCAGGTACAGCATGCTCCACGGTGGCTCTCAATTGGGGGGCTACCTGGGCCGGGTACCAGTTTAGGTGGTCACAAAGTCAGGAGTAAATTGACAAGGCCCACATCCTCCTCCACGCTGGCCACGGCTGCTACCTGCCCCTTTGGACTTGTCCACTCAGGACTCTGGCTGGAAAGGTCCTGGCCATACTGTACAGCCTCTGGCTCCTGTGTACAGTCCCACCTGCTCAAGCCCAGGGTCCTCACAGCACCATGGGAAGGAAAAGAAGGCTCCTTCCTCCCAGAAAATGGACTCTTGAGAAGAGCATCACTTCCGTTCCACAGCACAGTCAGTTCTGTGCCAGCCCCTCCAGCTCACACAGGGCAGGTGTCTGCACCCAGCCACTCATGCACAGTGAGCAACCAAAACAGAGGAGTTCCCTGCATGCCTGCAGAAGCCGTGTTTTTAAGTGGGAAAGGGTTTCCAGGGACTCAGCTCCGCCAGCGGTGAGGTGTTGGGGGCTGAGGGCTGAGTGCCAGGCTTGCCAGTGGACCAACCACACATGTGCAGCCAGGTGGAGGGAGGTGTGACAGGCTCATTAGACAGCCAAAAGTACTGCCCCGAGGCTCTGCTGACATGAGGCTCTGCCAAGGCTAGGATCAGCCAACATGGGGCCCTGCCAATGAAGGCATCAGCCACCAGGAGCCACCATTCCGGCACCCCTACTGGCAGAGAGCCCTCAGCTCCCAGGCCACCCTGAGCTGGACACCTGGATGCTCTTGGAATCCTGCCATGGGCGGGTATCTGAGCTCACCTGGTGCAGGTGAGATGCCCAGGGCCTGAAACGGCTGGACCGCCCGGCTCATACTGTAAGCTAGAACTGCTGACCCAGGTCTTTCAGATTAACAGTGGGCCAGAGGCCATGTCAGGCCAAGAACAACCCCCTTCCCCAGCCACCCTTCCAGCACCCCCCCCCCCCCCGCCCCCCCAGGTCCTAGAGCAGCTATGTCCATCTTCAGAACTCTTCCTGGCTTTTCTAAGATGCCAGAGGTGGGCAGAGAGCAGCTGGCCTGCGACCCTCAGTCTTCACATCACTGTGGGGCTGAACATCTGCTGTGGTACTGACATGAACAGACTTCATGAAACTAAACTGCAAAGGCCCCGAGACACAAGCAAAGAAACTCGACTTCCTGGACACGAAAGGGATGCTAATGTAAGCCACAGTGAGGCTCACATGCCATCTCCCTGGCTGGCTCACTTAGGCACCGGCACTGGAACAGTACCCTCGGGGTATCCAGAAACAGGGGCAAAAATCACAGATTGAAATGCATGTGCCCTCTCCAACTGCTGCCCACTCTGAGGAGTCTGTCCAGGGCCATGCCACGCCCAGAGTGTTGCTGTGGAGCAGCTCACACAGGCTAGGTGTGCAGGAAGAGTTTCCCCAGCTCCTGTCTGCTCTTGGGAGCTGAACCCAAGGCCAGAAAGCCAGTTGGGAGCCATGGTAGAGCTCAGCACTTTGTTTAGGAAAGGAGAAAGCCAACCCAAGTGGAGTAGAAGAGGAGGGAGGGGCTGAGGAAGAGGCCTGGCTTCGCTGAATGTCTGGATGTGGTCTTCTTTGTGGTTTGAGTTCAGAATCTTGTAAATATTTCAAGTAATTATGAACAAAACTAAATCATTAAACTTCTGCTCTGTTATAGACACTGTGAAGAGAAAGGAAAGTCACAGATGGGGAGAAAATCTTTGCAAAACACAGCGCTGACAAAAGACTGGCATCCAGAATACACAGACACCGTGTCAGATCGAACAATACTATGAGGAGTTCAGCCCAAGATCCGAACAGACGTCTCAGGATGGCGGCAAGTGTGTCTGTTGGCTGCGTTTCTCATCTGCGGCCGAAATGTCTGATAAAAGCAGCTCAGGAAAGAAAGGAAGGGTACAAGCTTCAAAGGCAGAGTCCATCATGGAAAGAAAGGCTCGAGGCATCTATGGTCACTGGCATCCTCAGCCAGGAAGCAGAGAGATGAATGCTGGTTGCAGCTCACTCTCTCCCCTGTATTCAGTCCAGGACCTCAGCCCGCGGGATGACGCCAGCCACAGGGCGGGTCTTCCCATCTCACCTAGACAATCCTCACAGGCTTGCTCAGGGCTGTCTCCCAGCTGATTCTACAGTAGACAACAGCACCTATCAGAGATTCCATGAAAACGTGCTCAGCTGGGTATCACCAGGAGCTGCTACTAAAGCAACAATGAGGCATCTTTATGTCACCTCAAGGATGGCCCAAATCCAGAGCATGACAAGTGAGGGCTCGGCCGCAGGAACTTCCCTCGTTTCTGGTGGGAATGGGTAGAGCACTGAAGAGTCTTTCAGCTGCTCACAAAGCCGAGCACATTCCTACCACACAGCCCAGCAGCCATGTTCCAAATGACCAGAAAACTTACAGCTGTTCACAAATGCTTAATTCAGAATGGACAAAGCTTAGTAGCAAGTGAAATGTCCTCTAAGTCAGTGAATGGATAATTACACCTTGGCACATCCAGACAATGAGACACTATTCAATTATAAGAAATGCACACACCATCAAGAAAAGTCCTGGTGGGAACTCAGGCACATACCTCAGTGGAAGAAGCGATTCTGAAAGGCTGTGTTATTGTATGATCGCCATAGTGATCTGAAAAATGCAAAACTGGAGCCAGGTAAAAGCTCATGAACTAGACATGAGTGGGGAGACAGGGTTACCCCCTTCCCCCCGTAATACACAATAGGAGGAGCAAGAGTACTCCCTTAGCACACCCTTCAATATGGGAAGAGGGTGCATGGTCACCATCCATGGTGACGCCAAAACTCAACCATGTTCTCCCACTCCAGAGCAAAGAATATTTCTCCGTGAAGACTGACTCTCCTCCATGGGGTGATGTCCCCATATCCAACTGCACTCGGCCTATGTTCTCTAAGGTGGCTTTCTTCTTCAGCCATGTGACTGTATTCTCCTTCTCTCTCACCATGGGCTCTCTACCTCCTTTACTCCAAGCTGGAAATGTTTGCACCAATCCAACCCTCTTTAAAGCTTGGGGAGTTTCTTTGCACTCAACTAAAGCTTGCTCCAAATCTCAAAAGCCGTGTCTATATTTCTGTTTGAGCCATTTAAAAAAAAAAGTGTGTGTGTGTGTGTGTGTGTGTGTGTGTGTGTGAGAGAGAGAGAGAGAGAGAGAGAGAGAGAGAGAGAGAGAGAGAGAGAGTTTTCAAGTTACTTAGATGACCAATTTTCTATTTTGCTTCCTCTACTGGATTCACTCTTTTCTACCTCCAAAGTTCCTTCATCTCCCACAGACCCTTTTGGAAGCACTCTAGACCTGCCATCCTTGTGGACAGTGCTAGAAGGACCATGGCCTTACCTCAGGGTCAGCCAGTTTCAGATATCCAGACACAGCCACACACTGTAGAACTGTGTTTCAGTCAGCCACAGGCCTCAACACCTCCGGTCGAAACATTACATCATCTGGTAATGTCATATCTGCCACAGTTTGTGCGAGTACATGCCAGCAACACCGTTGTCCATGGGTGCGTTTCTCATGTGTCCCCAGGGTTAAGTGACACACGCCAGTAAGCTAGTAAAGCCGATGGCATCAGTGACAATGACACAGAATGATGTCAGTGTGTTAGGAGGTGGGAAGTGTTGCCCTCAACAAGTGAGAAGCCTGTGGGAGACTTCATGAAGAGTAACCAGACTGGTGCCCTAAGAGCACTGTCCAATCCACCACCGTGTAAGGAAAAGCTGGGGACCCAGGACGGACTCAGCAAGCTGGCACATGTAGGATACGTTCTTGCAAAGATCCTGAGCCCAAACCCAACCAGATCAGAGGGCAAGCTCTGACACACACAGTCAAGTAGCAGGACAAACAGCCCCATAGGACACAGCCCACAGCAGAAGGCAGGGACATCCAATGGTTGCAGCTCTCAGCTGGACAAACACATAACAGGAAGAAGGCGTAGAGGTGGGTGTGATGGACACCAAGCTTGTTTGTGGACATGCATCTTCTCAAGGTATTCACTAAAGACTCAGACAAGAGCATTCTGCCTTAAAAGAACCCACTTGACCACCTCCAAGTGTGCAGACAGGCCCTGCACTCAATAAGCTGGCTCTACCATCTTCTACGGCACCATAGTTAAACAGTCAAATCTGCTGTGAGATAGCACTCACGTGTGGAGTTGGCCGCCGAGTTCCAGGGCCAGGGCAGGAGGGCTGTACAGTATGGGGCCAGTGAGAGGCAGGACAGGGAACAGATTCTCATTGGACAGCAGGCTGCTGAAACTGGAATCCCAGAAATCCTCCCTGGAGGACAAAGCCAGGCTCAGTCCTGAAGCCACCATAAGATCATGAGCATAGACAGGCAGTTGACTGCCAGAGACTCAGGAGCCCTGGGTGCACGCTGATGGTTGAGCTTGAGAAGCCGCTCTGGGCACACATCCTCAGGCTCTGGGGGACCAGGGTGCTGATGAACTCTGTCTGGTCTATAAGAATGTGTCTCCACTATGAGCAGCTTGGACACTTGGGAAAGATGAGGACTAGAGGAAGAGTCCAGATGACATCGACAGATTTCCCTCTATATACCGTCCCTTGTGGAGTGCACGCCTACAGATATGTTTGCGTAATCTTATATACTTGTATGCTGTACACATATTCTCTCACTCTTGTGAAAACACACACACACACACACACACACACACGGCTCTGTCTATCAGTCGGGGTCCCAGCAGGGAGAGCTGTCCTCTCTTGGAGATCAAGAGGAGATCGTCAGAAGGAACATTTATAGGAAAGATGGGGCTGAAGCCCCACTGGGCTGTGCACACCCTTGAGCCAGAGGGAGCAGAGAAGAAGCTGGTGAGGGTGGCCCCCTGGGAAGCACACTGGCACACCATCACACTCAGAGCACAGACCCCGCAGAATCCCCGTGATGGTCTTCCACAGCTGCCAGGGATGCGCAGTCTCCCTAGCTAGTTCCCTCTGGATAAAGATTTCAGATTCCCCCACCCATCGCCAGAACAAATGGTGGCCACAGCCTGGAAAGGACGTTGCTGCTTTTTCCTGATTAGTACCTGGGGATGCATTCCAACTGCTCTCACTGCCATAGTCAGAACAAGGGGCTTCAGGAAGGCCAGTCCCAGCGAAGGACCACGCTGCACAGCTGCCCTCAAGACACGAGACAGGTGATACAGCTGTCACAGGGCTGTGGCCCTTGGACACCAAGAGTCTTGAGAGTAATACAGGACCTTGGGCAGCCCCTGCTGGGTGCCTCCATGGATGTCTGGCATATAGGACCCTGGATGACAGGGCTACTCCTCCTTCAGGGGTGTGTGCTAACACTGATGTTTCCGTCTCTCTGTCCCCAGTCTTGGAATCCATGTCACACCTGATTTCCTCAATCAAAATGCAGGCACTCTGTCCCTCTACTGAAAATACCCTAAGTTAAGTCCCAGAAGGGAAACTGAGTCACCAGAGCTGGTAAGCCAGCAAGGGTAAGGCAAGGCCAGATTTTACTAAGTTAGAGTCCTCATGGAGATGTGACATGGAAGTGAACCCGGAAAACAAGCCTGGTCCCAATGTTTGCCCCTCCAGATTTGGGGTCCCTTTCCTTCAGACAGGATGGTTCTAGGATTGAGTACTGGTTCTGATGTTACTGGAGTCTGAAGTGTGTGGGCTAAAGCCCACCTGAGACCAGGGATACACAGGCTGGCTCAGGCAATGTCGCTCAGCACAAACTCAGTTGCTATGTAATTAACTCGGAATGTAATGAGCAATAAAAATACAATTATACTCCTGTAATACATTAAGCCTCCGTGCTTTCTTAAACCACTTAAAAGACCTCGTGCTCATGGCCGAGACGGGCACACAAGGGGGGCGGTGCTTCACAAGGGCTCTCAGACACGTTCTCTATCCAAGAGACCGTGGAGGACATGGGTGGCACTCATAGACTGATTTGGGAACTCGGTGGAAGGCCTCACCTGCAGGAGGGTTGGCTTCCTAGGAGGCTGGGGCTACCCCCAAGAGAATCCCTCATGCGATGAAGAGGCCAGAGCTAGGGACATAGCATCAACCCCCACACTGGGCATTCACAAGCTCACCTACCCACGCGTGCACAAATGTTCACAGGAGCACTAGCAACCGCAGCCAAGTGGTGTCGACGGCTGGGTCTGTACTGGTTTGGTGAATAAACAGGACGAGCCGCTCTGCTGTGGAAAGAGCCAGACAGAGGATACCGCACTGCCAAGAGGTGAACTGAGAGACACCGGTGCCCTGAGGGTCACACAGTACGGCGTTCAGTCACATGAGTGAAGTCCGGAATAGAGCAGTCCGTGGGGCTGGGAGTGGTTGGTGACTGCCAGAGGCGGGACAGGGTTGGAAGGGACTGCTGTTCTGGGTGTCTCTGTGATGACAGCTGTCCATGTCTGTGATCATGAGCTCCCCCAGGGAGTGTGTGCCATGTGGATCTGAATGAAGCCATCTACAGCATGCTGGAGGAGGTGGCCCTCAGGGAGCCAGCCTTCACCTGCCAGGCAGCTGCGGGCCAGTGGCCTGTCTCCCTATTGTGTGCCCGTTCCTTATCACCAAGTTAGCTTATGAGAGGGGGCACAGGTCCCTGATCTTCCTTGCCACGCTTCAGTTTCCCCATCCAGGAATGGAGGTCCCCACAGCCCCGCAGGCTGGTTGTTCAGAGTGAGGGTTCTGCAGAATCCTCAACGCTTCACCCCAGCCTGCTGTGCCATGGCATCGTGGTGATGTTTGTGCACCATTACGACAAGGGCAATGACCACATACCGTTGCTCCATATCTGTCCCCAAAATGAGTGCAGACCACTGGAGAGACCCCCAATTTCTCTAACAAACTCTCCTGCCTCCTAATGAGACTGTAGGGAAATGCCACCAACAGGTCAGCAGAGGAGGTGAGAGCCCAGCTGGGGGCTAGCAGGGGTGCCCAACAGGGGTGCACAGAACGTTGGCTGAGAGGTCTCCGGGGAGACAGGGAGCCCGTGATCCATGTGGCTGGTGCTGCGAGGCGCGATATTGATGAATACACACTAGAAAGCCCCATCCACAAGGTCATTGTTACAGGAGCGTTGTGCCGTGTGGATTTATCGCTGTGTGCAGACAGGATTTTAATTACCACGTTTTAAGAGGTGTTATTATCTCTACCACAAGCTCTGCAAAAATACTGAAGCCCATTGACAGGCCTGATGGTGTGGACCCCTGGGACCAGAAGCCTCATGCATCAACAGGTCTCCTGCCTGCCCGGGCTGCCTGGGGTCTTTCTGACGGCAAGGAAGGGAAGCCATCTCCCTACCCGAAGCTTCTGCTTGTATGCTCCTGGCAGTGGAGGGCTCACTGTGACCCTGCCTCTGACCAGGGGAGCCCTCTGCATCATGGGGGCTGCAGCTTGCCCTCTCCTACCTCCTCACTCACTTTCATCCCAGCCTCTGCCAAATGGCCTCGTGGACCAGAATCTTCCCTCTGCTCTGCATCAGCTGAACCTGGGGAGCTCCCCAGCTCTCGCCTCCCGTCTCTGAACACCGCCCCCCCTCCTGTCTACAGGACTTGCCTCCCATGCTCCCAGCTAAGGATCTAGCTGTGGGCTAGCAGTGATGGCCTGGGGGACCTGTAGGAGGCTGAGGGTTGGCTCTGAGGCATACACAAGGAAGTGTGGGGCTGGGGGCTGGGAACTGCCACTGAGGAGGCTAGATGCCCATCTCTCCATGCTTCTCCTGTTAAAGCAGGTGCAGGCAGGTTGACCTCCATAGGACTGGCCTTCAGATGGTTTTTTTTTTTTCCATATCTTTTTATTTGCAATTAAAGATTATCCTTGACAAACGTCCCCTGTAAAAAGCTTCCACTAATTTAAAATCTTTTTTTTTTCCTCCCTGAACTTTAAAGTTCTAGAGGCTGATGAATTCTGAAAGACACGGGCTGCTCACATGGGGGGGGAGGGGGGCGGAGACAAAAGAGGAAGTGAGTCTGAGCTCGGGGCTCCCCTCCAGCCCTCCAGAGACTTTTTCTTCTCTCTCTTCCCCAGAACCCCTCTGCCAAGAGACCACTGTTGTGTTTCCCTCACCCAGGCCATCTCTGGGGAAGGGTCTAAGACCCTCCCTCCCCTGACGAGCTGCTGGAAGGACAGGTACATCACAGCTGTCCACAGGCTGGCAGTTGAGTGGCTGGCTTAGGAAGCTCTGGGAAGGCAGAGCTTTCCCAGAGAAGGTTCCAGGCCCCTCCTGAGTTGGTCCTACTCTTACTTCTGACCTGGGGGAGGAGCAAGAGTAAGGCAGGAGGGCAAGAGACAGATTGTCACTGTCTTCTGGTTCACACAGCCCCAGAGAATAAGCAGCACCCTGTCACCCAAATTGAGGTGGCCACTCCACAGGACAGAGGCATACAGAGCTGGAGTATTTCTTACCGGAGTGGCCAAAGGAGCTTGGATTTATGTGCAAGTCCTGGGTTCTGCTTACAGACCCCGGGGTCCACATAGGCCCTGGGTTCCACAAAAGCCCTGTGTTTCCCACACAGGATGTGGGTTCCACACACAGGCCCTGGGTGCCACACAGAATATCCAGGTTCCACACACAAGCCTCGGGTCTGCATA
>CABHPP010000915.1:22522-32901 GCA_902168425.1 Peromyscus attwateri
CGGCATTCACCACCCCAGTCACCATGTACCCTACCACGGCATTCACCTCCCCCCAACCCCACAAGCTGGTCCTGAAGCTGCCAAGGGGCCAGGGCTCCTCGCCTGAGGATCCCTAACAGGCTATTCACGGCAGGGCTGCCATTATAAACAAGGCCAAGAGCCTCATTATTTACTTTATTCCTTTATTTATTTACTTACTTATCTATGGAGACAAAGTCCTGTTATGGAGCCAGGCTGGCCTGGGCCAAGCTGAGGCTCCCACATGCTGGGATTACAGATGTGTACCACCACATCTGGCTCAGGATCATCTACCTTAATACAGACCATAGATTAAAGAAGGAAGTGCCCAGGGAAATAAAAACCAAGATAATACTCCCCAAAGAGAGAAAGTCACAGCTAATAACTCCCATGAAGGCAGCACAGAATCCATAACCAAATGCTTTTGCACAGAAGTCACCAGTGTATATAGAAGAGCTCGCCGTGACCAGGGATGCCAGGTTGGTGTAACTCGTGGGAATCCGGCCTCTGATTCACAGTGTTAACAGGCTAAATCTAAAACTGCACGATAATCTCAACATACATAGTCATCCGGGGCCAGTGAGATGGTGTTTGCTGCCAGTCCAGAACCCACACAGTGAAAGGAGAGAACCGAGTCCCCAAGTTGTCCTCTGACCTTTACACACACACTGCGGCACATGTGCACCCACCCCCCCACACACACCCAAACACCCACACACACACATAGGCAGACACACACAAATAAAGAACTATAAGAAGGACAGAGGCTGAAGGCTCTGTGTGGCCTGGACCAGCCCCTGCTGTGCTCAGAGATGGTCCTCCCCAGGGAGGCTGCCTGAGCCCACCACACACAGGGGTTTGTGGAAGCTGATACCCCCACAAGTATAGACACTTCCAAGATGTTCCCCTTCTTGCTGTGACTTTGTTTCCCCTTTAGAATTAGGGTAGGATGGAGGCCACTACCATGGATGGATACACAGGGTTCTGTAAATGGGACTTCAGGGGCACAGAGCAGGTAGGACTAATGTGTTAGGAATTGTGTCTGTGGTCTCAGGGGAATGACTAGATAAAGTATTGTGTCAAGTGTGAAGGTTCTCCTTGGGCAGAAGGGTGTGTAGGTGAAGCAGGAAAGCACACCCAGCGGGGCTGCTGGTGGGTTTTTTATTCGTAAAAAGGAGGAGCTGCCTGTTCCTCCATCTGAGTGGTGAGAGCGTGGCCTCACATTCTCCTGCGGTTGGAGAACTTACTTAAAGCCAAAGCGGAGCCGCTGATGCCAAGTGCAGCTCTGAGAACAGGATGCAGTCTTGAGCACCTGCGCGGATCTTAGAAAACTGTTGACTGGGGAAGGGACTTTTGCCAGATGGCATCTTTACCAATTTCATTTTAGATGTTTTTTTAATTTTTAATTATGCCTGTGTGTGCAAGCGCATGTGTGTATGTGTGTGTGTGCGTGTGAATAGTGTGTATGCATGTGTTTGTGTAGGTAGATGTGTGTGTGTATGTGTTTATGTATGTGTTCGTATGTGTACGGACATGTGTGTGTATTCATATGTATGTGTACGAGTGTGTGTGTGGAGTGTGTGTGTGTGTGTGTGTGTGTGTGTGTGTGTGTGTGTGTGAACATGAGTGCAGGGGCCCATGGAGGCTAGAGGCATTGGATCCCCCTGGAGTTGTGGTTACAGACCACTGTGAGCTGTCTGATATAGATGCTGGGAACAGAACTCGGGTCCTCTCCAATCAGTCCCTACCAATCTCTTTAAAGACAGAATTTCCTTGGTCTCATTTTACCCTTTGATGGAGAAGACAGTGCATTTCATTTACTTACTCCACAAATGCAGCAAGGAACTGTGACCCACGGGGAGCAGGGGCTTCCGTGGAGGCAGGCGTCAGTGGGGCGAGCACCTGGGATGATAGGGTGCCTGGGAGCACAGAGCATCCAGACAATCCGGGTGATCATGGCTGGATGGGGTGTCAGAGGCTGCCCTTCAGGGACATAGGAGCGTTAAGGAGGCCTGGGCCCCTGTGGGATCCCAGTCCCTCTACCTGGGCTCGATCAGCCATGCCCCAGCAAAGCAAGGACAGGGAAGAGCTAGACCTCTGCCTGGCAGAGAGGAGGCTGCGTTCCTCTGGCGAGAACAGTCCAATTATTTGAGTGTTCACCCAGCGCTCCCAGCATCTGCTTTTATGTCTAATTTAAGGAATTACCAATTAGTGATGACAGATCCTGCCTCTCCCTTGGGGTGCCTGCTTTCTGTGTCCCCACCACACAGGCGTTCCAAGTGGGAGGCTGGCCATTCCACCGAGGCCATCAGCTGACCTCGGGTCCTGAGACCTGATACCTGCCCAGGATTTGGCAGGTGTGGGCTGGTCAGTTGCTGCTCCCTTTGGGTGAGTAGCAGAAGGGGGCCCTGACACTCTATGGCTGCACCCAGCCCCACCACCCTGCCCTGACCAGAGCCCTCAGCCACTCATCGGCTCCAGAAACGAGGTCTGGGGAGAAAGAGAGGCACCACGCTTCAGGAGCTTTCCTATCAACCCTCCGCTACCCTCACGGGTTATGGTGCAGTACACCCCACCGTCATGCCATTGAGTGTCTCACTTCTCATCTCCAGTGTGATTGACAGCTACTTCCACTTATCTCCACAGCCGCTTCCTCCTCCCACTGCACACACCAAGATACCCCATGTGGGGCTGAGGGAGGCAGAGGGCACTGCCAACAAGCTATGGACACAAGAGGTCACCAGGCCAGGACTCTGCTCAGTTGGTGCCCAGGGAAGGAGAGGAAGCAACCTGGCCTGCCCCGTCCTGCTCAGGTGCCCAGAACCTTCCGACAGGAAAGATACCCAGCCTCAGCTTCTAGACTTCCCTTAGCTTAACTTAGAAGCTGCTTTCTTGAATGGCAGCACTTGGCATCCTATGTCCTGACATTCTCAAAGTCAGGGTCCGTCCTATCACATGACACATGCCCCAGTCCCACCCCAACCTCAGATCTCTGATCTGCACTATGCCCTGACACTTGGGACCCTGATCACAGCTCATTTCAGAGCTGAGTAAATGGAGGGTCACTAGGCACACTTCACTGTGGGCCAAGGATCCCAGATGAGCAGCCCTAGGCCTGTTCCATGCCAGAGCTCCCAGCTCCATAAAGCCACTTGCCCACCCCAAGCCTATATATGCCAAGCATGAGGTCCTGGGCAGCACTCCTAAACATCCCCAAAAGTAATCATGAGCCAAGACCAGGAAAGGGTGATACTGAGGAAGAGGAGAGCCACTGAAGTACCTCAGGGAGACCAGCACCTAGGAAACCAGCAGTATCATAGAAAACTGGCAAATCCTGGGTCGGCCCCATTCCCCACTGCTGGCACCAGCTTGGCCTAGGAGGGGGGTGCAACGTCCACCCTTCCCATCTTCTGAGCTGGCTCCCGTTGGGTCCATGATGATGGCACCTCTGTGGAGGGCTGCCCCAGGTCACTGGACTCCAAGAGGGACTCAAAGTCCCATCCCAAACCCCTTGGCTTCCAACTAGGACAGGTCTGAGGTTAGACTTCCCTTCCGGGTCCCTTGAAGTTACAATTAGACTCCTAGAGCGCCTGGGAGACCCTTACGTGCTCTCTCTCTCTCTCTCTCTCTCTCTCTCTCTCTCTCTCTCTCTGCCCTCTCATCCTCCTGTGCCCGCCTCCCGAGTCCCTTGGCACACCTGTTTCAGATGGGGTACTAGTCAGGTCCTAAGGAACAAGGGCATTGCAAATCTTACCTGACATGCCGTGAGAGGCCTCTCTATAGCAAGAGTGAGGGCATGTCTTCCCTTCTGGTAAAATTCAGCGTTGGCCCAATGTCAGAATGAGCCTGCTGCATACTCCATTGCACGATGGGAAGGGGACTCCAAGGCAGAGGGAGTCTGGGGAGAGGTTGATGAAGGTAAGAGTGAGCCGGTGTCCTCCACAGGACAGAGGCTAAAGGCCCGGAATGGCTTCAACATCAGAGCTCAGGCTGATGATGCCTCCCACCCAGGGACAGCGTGGAAGAGGGATGAGAAGGGACAGGGGGCAGTCTTCCAGAGCTTAGCCAGACTTGGAGACAGTCATCTCCAGCCAGGGAGAGGGTAAGGCTCAGAGTTAGAGTCAGTCTCAAAGAGGCCTCTGAGGTTGGGGTGGGGGCTAGAAGACAGTGAATGCTGGGGTGAGGTCAAGAGGCAGAGCTGTGTGGGGAATAGGGTTACTCAGGAGCAGGATTCAACTAGGCGCCTTGTGGGTGGGGCTGCTCCAGGTTCATTTGCCTGACCCACAGGTGAACACTTCCGTCTCACGGTCTAAGCACCATCCCTACTTGACAAGCACTGGCCCTAGGCTGGAGCTGACCCAGCTGCCTTGACCTCCAGCTGAGCGTCTCAAATGGTCCCCCAGCTCAGAGTGGACACAACAGGAGCCCCAAGAGAGTGCCCAGGGAAGGGTCATACCTAAGATGACCCCTTTCCCTCCAGGCCTGTCAGCCTGTAACTTAGTGCTCTCTAGGAGTTATGAGCTGGGTTACTTTGTAGCCCCAAATCCTTATGTGAAAGGCTGAGCTGAGGCATAGGTGCCTGGAGGCTCACAGCCTGGTAGGGTGGATAGTGGCCCTACAGGTGGCCTGTAGGATTGGGAAGAACAAGAAGATGGCAGTGCAGGAGTGCACGATGCTTCCAGAGACCCAGCGTCAGCATCTTCTGCCACAGCCTGAGCATCCGGAGTCTGGGAACCCTGAACAGACTGCATTAAATGTCAGAATTATTGAAACTGTCCATTCGTCTGCAATAATGCAATAATAGGAACCCCTGCTGTGTGCTCGCCAGACACTGTCCTGACTCCTCAGTTCCTGTGACCCTCTCGCTGACCTGGGAAGGGGTATGTTCTATTTCCCGACTTTATAAGTGAGCAAGCAGAAGCTCCGAGAGAGGTAAGGTGACATGTCTGAGGTCACATCGCTAATACAAGACAGAACTAGGGTTTGAGTCATGTGGGTTTAGAGCTTGTATTTTAACCATGTCTTTTCCTCCCACTGGTGCTGGGGAGGGTCAGTTTCGGGAAAAAGAAAACATCAGTCTCCCAGGGTCCATTGGATTCACACTGACTGTATCCCTGGGTCAGTTCAGTGTCCCACAGAAATCCTGAGCCTAATTTTTCCTGTGAGACAGACCTCCTGGGGTTGCCAACCTCCCACCGCCAGCTTATGTACAGCCTGTGCCTGTGGGCACAAAAGGGCAGTCAAGGGCATCAGCTGCAGTGACCATGGCCACGGCAGAGCAGCTGCCCTACACTGGTGGTAGTCCTTGATGAGCTTTTACAGGTAGGGCAGCACATGCCTAGCTTTTCCAGAAGCCCACCGTGCCCCTCCAAGAAGCACTAGCCATAGGGCTGGGCTCAAGGATCCAGCAGATCGCAGGGGCTCCGGAATCTGGCAACCAGTCTTCGCTAGTGGGGCAATCTACTTTGGCCACAGTCTAGGCTTGACAGCCAGCTGCCGCGGAGTAAGCACTGCCCTGAACCCTTGGTACCTTCTCAACTCACCCACCTCCACAGGCCTTGCCTCAAGTGCTACCTCAGGCCTGGGGACGGCAGCATGGGGTGGGGTAGAGTGTCCACCATCATCCTCGCCTTCTGTGTTCCCTTGCAGCACCGAGGGGCTGTTCATTATGGGAAGACGGTAAATATTCGTTATTTAAATGCAATCCTTGTCAAAACCGAGGCTGACGGTCCCAGCTGTCCCGCCCGAGTTTGGGCCTGGGTCAGCCAGTCAAAGCAAAGGTCAGCACTGCCTCTTGGCTGCTTTTTAATAGGATTCAGTAGCTTCCAGCTTCCGCCAGCGCCCTGGCCAGGGCCTGGGCTTCTCATTAATGCGAATGAACGAGGGAGATGACATCATTTACATTTAATTGTCTTGTTTATCTGCCTGGCACTGCGGTTGTTTTAACAAAGGGCAGAGGCAGACAAAAGCTACATTTGCGTCCTGGAAGGGGAGCCTGACAAGAGCTCTGCTTGTAGACATTTATTGTTTGCAAATGAGATAATCTAGTAACAGGAGCGCCAGCTCCCCACAAGGCCCTAGGAGGCTGCCCTGCCCTCCTCCCTCCCTCGTCCGGACCCACCTGGAACTGTGCAGACTGCCATGGCCAGACAAGTCCAATGCCCTCCCTGAGGCCCCCAGGTCCTCTTCTGGGACACCTGCCCAAGGAGGGCCACACAAAGTGTAAGCCAGAAGCCCTCAGCTCCTTCTTGCACCCATGACTGCTGGGGCCCACCTGCTAGTGAGCACCACATCCCTGCATGCTGAGGAGGAGCCAGGCTGATGGAGGCTGGTGCCCACACACATCACCCAGTGCCAGATGCACCTCCCGCTGTGACCCTCTGGCTTCACATCTGGTCTAATGAGCCTCCCTGGAGAGTGCACACCTGTGAGTACCTTTGACATCCCCAGAGACCCTGCCTTCTCTGCCCAACCATCTGAGAAATGCCAAAGGCCAAACAGGATTGTTTCTGGACCCAAGTTATAAATCCAGCAAAGAGGTTCCACTCAGCTTGTGGATTTGCCCACCAGAAAGGTCTCTTGGAGACTTTACATCTCAAGGTGGTTTGTGGGGTCTGAGCGTAGAGGCTGCTCTTTAGACCCTGGATGTGCCAACAGCTACAGGCTCAGACCACCCATCCACATCCAGGCATTAGAGGATGAAGAACATATAACTTAAACAATGCATAGCCTCACACCCCTGCCGGACAACCTAGGAGTCCATGCCCTGGCCATCTACACTGTGACCCTCCACAGCCTATACATAGGCCTTCCTGCAGACCGTGCCCTGGAGACTTGCATGCCTCACATAGATTCAGACCCTCCCCAATGCCCCGGGAACTCAACTTAGATCAAACTGGATTGCTAAAGCAGCCATCAGAAGTTTCTTAAAAAGTTGGATGTCCCAGAGGGAGCCAGGAGGGCCACATCTCCACCCATAGCTCTCTCCCAGACCCAGCTTCAAGGTTTAAATACTACCTGCTCCCCATGCCAGGCCTCTGGGCCCCTAAAGTGTTGGATTTGAAGGGAAGATTCTCATCTCATTAAGTGCCAGGTGAAGAACAGGGCAGGGACACAGAAGATGCCTCAGCATCCTGAGGGGTGGTAGAGGAGCATCCAGGGACCTCAGTCAGACCTAACTCTGCTCTCCTCAGAACCTCTAACCTGACTGGACC
Organism: Peromyscus attwateri; assembly: GCA_902168425.1. Taxonomy (NCBI): domain Eukaryota; kingdom Metazoa; phylum Chordata; class Mammalia; order Rodentia; family Cricetidae; genus Peromyscus; species Peromyscus attwateri. The sequence goes on from CABHPP010000915.1 coordinate 29,755, forward strand.
CAGGGGGCCCCAAGGGCCATGTTGAGCCCACCTGAGAGGTTGAAACAAGCTCCAACCTCAGGACTGCTCAGAGGGCAGGACACCGTCTATACCTTCCAGGACTCTTGCTCCCCCATGGTTCCCACAGGACAGTTGCAGCCCAGTTTCTCCTGGACCCTCAGTTAGTTCTCGGAACCAGTTTGGCTCACTGGCAAACCCAGCTCACCTACCTAGCAGGTAGGTTCTCTGTCCAGTGGTCACCGAAAGGACAGAGGTGGGTCAGGGGTCTAAGACGCTGAGAGCCAAGGGAGAGTTGGAAAGAAAGTGCTACACCAGAGCAGCATCCCCACCCATCATGGTGTCTCCAGCTTCTCTTTGGTCCTCTCCCACGGCCGCCATGCCCTGCGGAAGCCCCTGCTGGGTGGCCCAGATGAGCAGTCGTGGTGACACCTGCCACCAGTATGTCGTCTGTGAGCTGCTCCACCGGTGACCTACTCCTGCCTTGAAGCACCCAGTTCTAGAGCCTTTGTCTAGAAGCTGGGAGACGAGCGTGCCCCACCCTAGGGCGAGAAGGAAAAGGGCAGGCTCTACTCCTGGAGAGCTCTAAAGGCAAAAGAAATACCAAGGCCTTCTTCCTCACCCAGGGGTCAGGCGTTCATCCCAGGACTGCCCCTCAACCGTCTGGCCAGGAGCCCTGCCGGCTGGGCAGCAGGGCAGGATGACGCCATGTCTCCGTTGAAAGGGTCCCGTTTCCCTTGGAGAAGGGGCCACATGTTAATTCACCCAAGGCCAGGGATTAGTCATCGGGCAAATGAGATTAAATGCCCTGGAAATGGAATTAGCATGACGTCGAACTGCAGAATATCATTTTCTGAACACAGCCCTGGAAGAGGCTCTCAGCTTTAACCCTTTCCTGCCCTGTCTCCGCTCCAAGGGAGAACCTCTAAGACAGGAATAGTACAAGGGCCCCTCTGTGCCCTGCATCCAGCCTAGGGGCCACTGAAGAATGATGGGGTGGCATCTGCAGGAGGGGGAAAGGCGTTGGCTAGATTTCCAGGCCTTTTCCTCAGCAGCTCATGTACCATCCACTCAGTCTGGATTTTCCTGCCTTTAGCTCACCCCCGAGGCCTCTCTAGTGGCCCAGCAGGCCCCTAGACCCTGTTTGAAACTTGGGGGCCAAGGACCAAATCCATCTGGTGTCACCTACTTCACTTCTCTTTCAATGGCTGTAGGCAGATGGGCATGGGCCATGGGTGGCTTCTCCTTTGAGTCTACCAAGTCCTTCTTTCTCCCAGGCCCATCTGGGAATCGAGAGCCTCCTTAGAAGTCAGAGAAGGTATGCAAATGTCTGCAGCACCCATACCCTGCCACTGTCTCCCATTTCTGCAGCCATGTTGACAATGTCTTTATGAGCATCTCCTTGGGGAAAATCATGTCCCAGGAATCATGCCTCTCTGTGGGAAGCCCCCGTGGTAAGGATAGCCACCAGGATGCCTGAAGTCGCTGAAAGTCTTTCTTAATCACCAGCTTCTAGCTCTGATCGTTATTTCTCATTTTCACTGAAACAATCACTTGCAGAGAGCGTGATCCCAGATCTGCCAGTTCATCAAGGTGGGCTGCAGCAGCCTGGCCCTGCGTGCGTCGCCCGGCCCGGCCCGGCTCCAATCAATAGGCCACATTCGTGCTGTCGATAGCTGTAAATGGTAAGATTTACTAGACAAGCTGGTACAGCCTCTGGCACGGCCACAGTCTCCGGAGCAGGACACAGGGTGGAGGGCATGTGTCCCTTGCCCTGTATCTGGGGCAGCCTGGCAGCACTTGCCTGTGGCTGTCCTTATCCATCACTCGCTTGGGCCATGGCCATCTCTACTCTGAGCCTGGTGCTGTCTGGCTCTCGCACATCAGAAATGACAGGTTATTAGAGTGTGGGAAAGCCCCTCTGTGAGGCCCAGCCACGTGCAGATCCCTCCTCCCTTCCTACTGGGTGAGGTGAAGTCATTCCTTGTCCACCCTCCACACCTCCATCTGTCCCAGGAAGTTTCCCCTGATGTCCCAAACAGTTCTCCGCCGCTTGGTGCCCTGTTACCCCTCGCTTACTGAGGGGCCTTCGCTAACCAGTGTCACTCACTCTCCAGGAGCCGCCAAGGAAGTGACCACGTCCTGTACTTGCTGAGGGCAGGAGGGTAAGGCTGAGACAGACACATCATCAGTTCCTCTTACAGCACCCCTAATCTCTGCTGCAGGGGACCCCCTTACCCTTTTCCTGCAGGTCACAGAGCCAGGCACCTCCACTTGGGGAGGAAGTGGCCTCCTAAGGGTCAGGACTTGCCTTCTCCCTGGGAGAAATCATGGCAGGAAGAGGGCTGAGAGCCAGACGGAGCAGGACAAGGCCGGGCCTTCCTTGGGCCTCTGAGAGCCTGAGTTCCTAGACTCCAGCTGTGTTCTGGACACCCCTCCCTGAGAGACTGCGGCCGAGGAGTCCACATGGCAACTTTGCACTCCTGCCACTTGACCTGATCGTGCCACTGCTCTTATTCTGGAAGGCCGTTAGGACAGAAAACAAAAACAAAACCTGGGTTCAAGTCCAACCTCCCAGCACCCATGCTCGGCTGCATCCAATCACTGTTCCATCCTGCCTCTGTGGAATCCTCATCAGAGGAAAGGGAGGGCCTGCACACGGTCAAGTCTCTGAGCTCTGCCCTGCCCTTGCGCTCCCTCAGATCTGATCCGGGTTCCAGAGTTCCCCTGTGGCTTCCTGGGGGTCACATCCCCGGAGAGGTGTCCTGACTTACACTGCTTGGCCCGAGTACTGAGGCCCATTCCATCGCTTTTGGATGAAAGAATCAATCCAACGAACTGGTCCATGCTTGATTGCAGATGGATGCCCACCACTGGCCAGTTCCTCCACTATTGACGACAACACAGTAGCTCTGGGCCATCATCCTCACCCCTGACCTGGGACAGCAAGGCTGCTCTAGGATGAAGTGTGGAGGAAGTGAAGCCACTAGCAGACTACCCTCTCAGCAGCCCCCGGCAAGGCCACTTGGGAGCTCTGTGAAGAACACAAGAAAAGCCCCTAACAGCAGGGAGAGGGAGGCTGGTGGACACACTGTGATGTCCACCCATCAAACACACACACACACACACACACACACACACACACACACA
>CABHPP010000916.1:0-14922 GCA_902168425.1 Peromyscus attwateri
AAAAATAATGCCCACTCATGGAAAGTTTAGATGCTCTCCTAAAATGGCACATAAAATTAGTGTGTAGACTGCTCTCAAATAATAAAAATCCACCTCTATCTCACTTCAAGAAACTCCACACAGAGACCTTGCAAATTTTTATGAATTTCATATAATGAGAAGACTTAAGTGAATCTTTGAAAATCACCATAGCAGAGATCCAATGGTACTCAACACTATGGAGAAGGAGAAGCAGTGATGACTGGAACAGGGGCTGACGACCAAGACAAACATCAGTTGAGACAAATTGTATTTAGGCTGTTTGAGTGATGCTCATGTGCTGTCACTAACAGTCAGAAGCACAGAAGCATATCTAGTAAACCAGGAGAGACAAAGTACAGTTGCCTGAGAAAGCATCCACTACATAGTAATTCTGAAACCTGGGATTCATTTCCTTTCCTTTAAAAAACTTTGCCACTTTGAGTGATGGTAACTCAAGAGCATCTAGCAGAATAGACCCAACATGTTAAGCCCCTCTCTCTCTGTCTCTCTCCCTCCCTCCCTTCCTTTCCTTTCTACTTTTCTGTCTAGTCTTAAACTCACAAGGTAGCTAATGATGACCTTGAACTTGTGATATACCTGCTTGTACCACCACACCCAATTTTATGGAGCTATTCATATATGCTAGACTCTATCACTCTCCACTGAGCAACATCCTGACTTTCCATGTCTCTTTCTAAGAGCTCATACGAACTCAGTTACTTCTCATTCTGAACAAAGAAATACATCCAATAAAGAATCACTTGAACTTGACATGCTACAGGTATTAGACAATCTTTATGCTAATCAGAGCATAGCCTACAAAAAGGCAAAGGGAAAAGTAAAAGTAGAACCATGAGTCAGAGACTGGTTCATTAGAATACCTGACCTTTAGCTATGCCTCATTGGCATTTTCTTCCAGCAAAATATGACCACTTATATTAGACACCATGGGATCACATACCCACTATAGTTACTTCTGCTCTTTGCAAATGGGGTTGCTCAAACTAGAAATAAGAATCATATGTGGTATCCAAAAGTGAGCTTTTTAAAAGAACCAAAGGTATGTTCCAATTTCAATGAAGAATGACAGTGTCAGTTAAAATATTTTCGCACATACACAACTTTTTCATTAAGCTTATTGCATTAAGTCTGAAAGGAAACTGTGCTTTGATGTGTATCATTGATTTTTATGTCAAAAAATTAAAATACTATATCATGGAGGTATTTATTTTTATTTTCAAATACACACCTTGGAAGTAGTTATTTTTACACACCAAGGTGTTGAAATGACAAATTATTGATAAAGATTCAAGTTGGCATCATCAAATGCTGCTAATAGATATGTAATCTGTAGATAGCAATTTGACAGTGATATATAGTCTATACAATCCTATATACCTTTTAATGTGGCATATCCATTTCTAGGGATGTACGAAAGTATATAGAGGATGTTAGTGAAACAATAGCTCAGCATCACAACAACAGGAATAATTTGAATTCAAATTGATACTGTACTGGTTAAATGTGCTGGTACAGTCAAAGTTGATTTTTTTTTTGGTATATAATTAAGAAATGAAATAGACCACATACATCTTATACTGATGGATTATTTGGATATAAACAAATAAAATGAGCAAAGTTAAGAAACAATTTACATGGAATATTCACACACATGTGCACACTTGATTATTCATAGAATATTTCTTAACTATCCCAGAAATAGTTGTTTATTCTTGGAAAGTAGATTAAAAGTGAAAGCAAGAAGTATAACTCTTCATTGTATAGATCTCAGAATTATTTATTTCCACTATATCATGTATCATATTTTTACTTAGGAATATTATTAATGACATTGGAAAGGCAACACATAATGTGGATTTCATTTTCCTGCCTAAGTTTGAAACAGAATAAAAATAAAATAGACAAATGAACAATGTACTGTAGGGTGATTATCATACTTGTATGCTGGTGCTCCATCCCTGAAATAGACTAAATATTCAACCAAAGAAACACTTTGCAAACACAGGAGCCCTATATCAGTCATTTAACCAGAGGAGGCCTGTGTTTTATGGATAGGGTAAGTTTGAGTTATTTCATGATCTAAGTGGGATCTGATCTTTATCCTATATTCTTATCAGCAAGGTCCCTTGTTCTCTTCTAACCTGCAACGTTTCCTTCCATAACTCACCCCAAGTAATAAGAAAAGTCATAATTAAGTTCTTCTGTGAACAAAAGATTGAAAGAAAAATTAAATGGCATCTTACATTGTGGAACCAGTCTCACTCCCAACACGGAACTAACCTAATTTAATGTTTATCCATAAACAATAGTTCTTATTGTTAGCACATGGTTCTTAAATGCTGCTCAGTAGGTAAGCTCATGTTCAATGTACCACCAAGTTGGTCTGGGAAAATCTAATATGTGTACTGTCTTGGAAGCAGGGTTTTGAAGGAGAGTCCCCTCCTTACGTGTTTTAATTTCACTTTCATAAAGATGAGACAAAAGAATCTCTTGCCTGAGAAACATGGCAGATTCCTTGTTTGTAATCCACCTGACCTTCTTTCCATTCAACCAAAACATTGTCTTCATTGTGGGTCTCAGACCAACATGCCCCTCGTTTGCTTGCCACCCTAACTACAAACACGTCAGGGTGAATCTAGTTACTCCAGTCTTTCCTCTGTGGTGATTCAATGTGTGGGGAAAAAGATAGAAGATAATGGTGCTTTTTCTTTTTGCCTCAATATAAGCTAGATAAAATTCTTCCAAAGCATGTTTGAGATCTCTGAATCTCCATTGGAGTAGCATTAGAATGACACCAGATGTTCTTGAAGTCATCCAAGCAGGGACATTAAGTATTAAAACTATTGTGAATTTCAGTTCCAGAGTTGGCATGTAAGGATATTAGACATTGCCAATTCATTCTAAGAAGAAGTAAAATCCCAAACAAACTGAATAATAAACAATTCTTCTGGCATTCATCAGAAAAATGAGATCACAGGGCAAACTGCCTCCCTCCAAATTGGCAAGAAAAACAAGTAGATTAAAAAAAAAAAAAAAAAAAAAAAAGCACTACTTCCCAGAACAAAAACCCATTAGTGGAAACCTACTTCAGGAACTAGTTTTGGATCAGGGAAAACAGTCCATAATTTCTGAGAATAAGTGAGAATTAAAAGTTCCCAGATACCCAGTTGTGGGAGGTGGGGCATAGTTTTGAGTTTTATATCCAAGAACTTTCCTAGAGTTTGACAATAATTAGCAGAAATAACGTAAAATATAAAATAAACACACACACACAAACACAAACTTTCTTGCAGGACAAGGGTGGAAAATAATGTTCCAGGAAATTTTGTTTTGCTTTGAGAAACAGGCTTATGATAGCCTGACCTGCTGGGGGGTAAACAGTCATCCATGTGAACTTCAGACTTTACTCAATGGGACAGAGTCTATACTGTAGACCTAGCCAACTACATGTACTGGTGATGTCATAAACTCAACTGTAGACCTCGCCAACTATTTGTGTTCTTGAGGTCATAAACTCTAGAGAAGAACATACTACTTCATATTCTTAAACCATAATAATTCCCAACTATACTCAAAATACTTATTCTTACATCCGTAGATATATGTAGCTCTCATATGTTACCAAAGAAGCTTCTTTATGCAGCAGAAAGAAACCATCATAGAGGCCCATAATTGGTCAAATGCACAAAAGAACTGACTGAGTTGTACCCACCCATCTCTAATAGATACATCTACAATACCACCTCTATACTCAAGGCCTAAGGAACATTGAAAAGAGGTTTCAAAGATTGTAAAGCCAGAGGCAAGGACATCTGATACACGATAGTATCTTCTATATAAGCATGGGAAATTGGATCCATGAAATATTAAAAATATGCTTGCTTCAACAAGACCAGCACTATGATAATAACAGTTGGCATCCCAAGGTGGATGGGGGACCTAACGTGCCACACCTAGATGAAGAGCTACTGGTAATTAATGGCTGAGAGAGGGAGAATCAGTCCTCCCCCTGGATAGGGTCCTTGATATATGTAGTCAATCTCAAATAGATAGCCCTAAACAGATATATATATATACATATATATATATATATATCAGAAAAACTAAATGGGCTCAGTATGTTGTATTTATTATCTATCTATCTATCTATCTATCTATCTATCTATCTATCTATCCCACAGACACATATACATAATAATAAAGAAGAGTTCATGAGATTGAAAGGGAGTAAGAGGATATGGAAGGAGCTGGAGTGAGGAGAATGTGGGTGGAAATGATGTAATTTCATATATCCATATGAAATTATCAGTAATAATAAAATAAATGCTTAATAAAACAAAAGTCTACTTAACTAGGACATGGAATACCCACTTCTACCTCTACTCAGCCATCCCTGCAATGGAAAGGAAATATCCACCTCAACATACACATATCTTCCCACTGCCACTTATAGCCATCATTTCCTGTAAAGGAAAAGAGATATGTATGCCTTGAACTACCTTATGAGGGTCTGTGCAACTGGGAAGTGCTGGTGAAGCTTGGCACCCGGAGACACAATTTCACAAAAGGCTGAGAACTAATCACCGAAGGTAGAATGTGCCTCTCTTCCCACACTTTTAAGTCATAATATGAAGTCTTTGTACCATAGAATATATCTAGTACATCATGTTGTGTGGTGGTTTTAATAACAATACCCCCCATAAGGCTCACAGATTTAAATGCTTAGTCACTAAGGAATGACACTAGTAGGAGATGTGGCCTTGTTGGAATCAGTGTGGCTTGTTGGAAGAAGTGTGTTACTGGGGGTGGACTTGGAAATTTCAATTGCTCAATCCAGGCCCAGTGTCTTCCTCTCTTCCTGCTGTTTACCAATCCAGGTGTAGAACTCTGGGCTCCTTCCCCAGCACATGTCTGCTTGTATGCTGCCATGCTTCCTACCATGATGAAAACGGACTAAACCTCTGAACCTGTAAGTCAGCCCAAATTAAACGTTTTCCTTTATAAGAGTTGTTGTGGTCACAGTGTCTTTTCACAGAAATAGAACTGGCTAAGACATGTGGCTTTCATCAAAAACTTATAAGGCATACAAAAAAGCAATACAATTTGAAGAGATTCAAGAAGCTTCAGTCACTCAGATACAGCAGAAGTGTGAGAATTATTAAATCAGGAATTCCTTAGAGAGGAAGATAGGGGAAGAGGTGGAAGGCTGGCTGTTCTGACAGTGACTTGATGAGTCATTTATTCTGAGTGTAATATACATGTGGGCCCTGTTGTCATCATATTTTAAGTCTACCTTTCCTAAATCATCTCTATCAACAGTGAAGTTTATATCTGAGTACTATGTGTTCTGTCTCAAGTACATGTATTTCAACAATTCTTGAACATCTAGGCAAAGGGTGGGTATTTATTTGTCCAATAACCTGAATAAAAACCAGTATTGCTATTTTGTATACAATCTCTAGCTTATTATATTGCTTTGGTGACTATAAATAATACTAAAAATTCAAACCACTGCAGTGATTTTAATACTATTTCTTCTGAGTCTCAGAGAAATATTAAGGGGTTGGGGGAAAGGCAGAGTATTGAATCTTTCATCTCAGTGAGGTCTAGAGGCTTGATTTCCCTATAGATCTAATTTCTTTCAAGCCTGGAATATTTGAGCTAGCTGACTTAAGATGACAAGAAGATATATTGAAATTTAGAAAGCTGTGGTCTCTTCAGTGAGCATTCCTGGGCAGATTTACTTCTTGCATGCCAGGCAAAAGAGTATTTAAAGAAAGTGTATGTTGCTATGTTAGATTTGTTACTCTGCAGAACACAAGTTGACTCTCTGGCATACTCTTAGTCAGCACCAGCAGCCTGGCTGAAGTGAAAGGAACAGTGAAGAAGCCACAGAAGTAAATGAGCCACCCACATTGGACAGTCTAACTCCTTTGATGTATAAAGACAATTCTGCTCTTCATTAGCAATATGGAGAAATTTGCTGTTGAGGAGAATTCTGTTTATCCTCATCTTTTCATATTTGGAAAACTCAGACCCAACTTTGCAACACACGCATGACCAATGTTCTTTAAAACTAACCTCTCAGGCTTATCGTACAGGCTAGGATTTCCAGCATTTGAGACTTTTATATCCTTCGTTTGCTTGTCTATTCAGTTGTGAACTGTCACAGTGCTCTTCCTCATAGCTGAGGAAATGACACACACTGGGAGTTCACAAAGCAAAAAGCATAAGTAACTCACATATTTTCTTTGTAATTGTAATTGAATGCAAAATCTAGAGCCTGTCTCTTTTTCGGCATTGTCGGAATATAATGTTTTGGCCGAAAAGAGAAGTAATCTAGAATAGAGGAGGTGGTGTGAAACAGATTTCCAAGGAAGGCAGTTCCTAATATATCAGAAAGGAAAAATAAGAAATCTTTTTAAAATGCAATTATTCTTTTATTTATCTTGTGTGTGGGTGGGGTCATGTATGTCAAAGTGAGGCTGGGGAGGTCAGAGGACCACTTGTGGAAGTTAGTTTTCTTTTTCCACCATGTGGTTCCCAGGGTTTGATTCAAGTCCTTATACGTGGTGGGTAATGAGGCCCTTTACCTGCTGAGCCATATTTCAGGGACCCAATCCTTTAAAAAAATGTGAGTGGATATTCAATTCTATTCTCCAGATTCAGTCCTAAAGATAGCTTGTGTTTCTTTTACCAAGTGCTTTTCCCAATCCTCCAGTTTTTTTTTTTTAAAGTAATCAAATCTAATTAAGTCTGTTTGCTTTAGCATCAGAGTGGCCGTTTGATGCCCTCGAAAGACACACTGATTGTAGAGAAAGGGGCTAGGAAACAGAAGGAAGTGGGGAAAATGTTTAATGTTGAAGAAACTTGCAGATGGAGGAGGTGTCAGGACCCGAGGCTAGACTGGAGCCTTGGAATGTTATGTTCCTGGAATGAAGGTATTGCTAGTCTCAGAAGAAGCACTCTGAAGTCCTGACCTATTTGCTCCCAAGAATGACCATCATTTCCTGCAGTTCAAGGCACAAGCTCCCATGTTCACAGAATTCTGAATGCTGAAGGGTACCGACTGCAGAGAAACCTGCATTGCGTCAATTTGTGGTTTAATTTTCCTGCTGCTCTCTAGAGACTCTATTTCTATATTGTAGCAGCCTCGTTGTGAATATTAAGTGATAAAACTTGCTGTATTTGAAAAATGAGTCATACCTACTGAAGATTTCATGCTAATTAGCTGCATATAAAACCCAAACTTCTCTAGAAAACCAAATGCCCCTCATCCTAATTCTATCAGGTGTTAGAGTTCTGTTTCACCACAGAGTGAAATATACGGAGTCTTGTTTTCAGTATACATCTCCATGTTACTGTTTTCTTCAATTTTATAACATTTAGGAATGTTTTAGCTTTAGCTGGGCAGATAGAAACACCCATGTCAGGCAATTCCATGAGGCACCAAATTTCTTTCTGATCAGCAAGATGCTATTTTACCTTACGGCCAAAATTATGACCCCAGTGCATTAATAAAAGGAAAAATCTTGCATTTTATTCTTGCTTAGTACAATAACCTCATGAAATCAGGAGGAATACAGCTGAGAACACAAGTGCATGCGTGCATGCATTTGTGTCGTGTGTGTGTGTGTGTGTGTGTGTGTGTGTGTGTGTGTGTGTGTGTTTTGTTTGCTTGCTTTTTTATTGAGGGTGAAAGGAGCACAGAAAAGGAAGTTGGTGGAAAGGAAATAAATAAAAACCTACCCAGGGCCAGTAAAACGTTCAGTGGTCAAAAGCGCTTACTACACAGACCTGAAGACCTGAGTTCCATTCCAGAGCCAATGTCAAGGTGGGAGGAGAGAACCAGCTCCGTGAACTTGTCCTGGGGCTTTCACACATTTACACACACACACACACACACACACACACACACACACACACACACACACATATATATATATATATATATATGAGAGAGAGAGAGAGAGAGAGAGAGAGAGAGAGAGAGAGAGAGAGAGAGAGAGATTCAATCTGTAAATTCTATTTATCTAGAGAACCCTGACTAATACACAGGCACAGAAATACTCAGGAAGATTTCTCCTGAAGAGCATTTGTCTCTAAAAACTGACACCCTTCAACTGGACTAAATGTAAGTATTACAAAAGTGATCATATAATTGGAAAAAGAAATAGGGTTAAAATAAAGAAAAATGTAAAATGTTCATCTAATGTTTTAACTCTTAAAATTCCATAGATACACAGTTAAAATTTCCTCACTCACCAAACATTTCAGTATGAAATGTTGGGGGTAGGGTATGCTGAAAAGCTCAGAAATCTGCATCTTGCTGGCCATCAAATGCTAGATTATAAAAAAGTCAACTATTGGGACTGAAGAGATGGCTCAGCTCTTGCAGAGAACCTGGGTTTCATTCCTAATACCCACAGCCTCCTGTGATATGGGTTCTAAGGGATTCAATGCCCTCTTTTGGCCTCCATGGGCTCTTGAACACTCATGATGCATATAAACTCATGCAAGCTCACACACATACATAACTTAAAACAAACTTTTAAATAAGGTTCATTCTTTCAATAAATACTATAATATTTGAAAGTGTACTTACAGTGTACACTGTATTAACATGAGTGGCTGAAAATGACTTGCCCTGTTGGTAGGATGTTGACCATCTTATAAATAAAGGTACATTCAGACACTCTTCTACTAATTTTAGGAAATTAATATCTTTCCTTGTTTGACTGTTAGGCTGTTGCCTTTTTTTTTTTTTTGCTACATATATGATTGTTGGGGGTAGGTTTCCCTCTTTTACTAATAAGCACATTTAAATGTTTGTGAAGCTTTGACTGTTTGTGTATATAAATGTAATTATACTACAAGTAACCCAAGGTTTTCTTAGTACCTATTACCCGTGAAACTGCCACCCTATCCTCTTAACAAATACCTTGTCAATCTCATGATTTCTAGTGCGTCACTCCTTTATCTGTCTTTCTGGACCCAGGGGTATTAGCTTCTTCTTGTTAATATGGACCTTTTCAGAAAGCCAGGACCCCACCTAAGCAATAAAATTTCTCCAAACTGTGGGAACTCCTTGGCTTTGTTGATATAACTTGCAACTCTCAGAGCACTTTTTTTGGAAGAGTCCAGGCTCGTGTCCACACATTTCCCTCCTTCCTAGCAGATGGAGGAAACATAACCCTTACTTTTCAAAAGAGCTGAGTGAAGGGTCAGGAATATGAGCAGTGCATGCACAAATCAGTTCGTAACAGCTTATAGAAATGGTTGTTCTGAGTAGCTACATGGCCAGGCTCTTGGTGTTGAGGACATAAACGGTTGTCTCTTCACTTCTTCCTGTAAGAAAGATCATTTTTTCTCCCCAAGTATCTCTGAATGTAAGTACAGACTCACCAGGAATAAGACCCAGGCAAGTCAGTCCTAGGAAGGTGAAGGCATCACTTCCTTGAGTCCAAACTAAGGATTCATTTCCTGTTTCAAGCTTTATCATCCCAGAGTAAGTGACAATGGCAAGGTCTACTCCCATATAGAAATATCCTCTTCACTCTATAGTCTCAAGAGAACATGCATAGAGTGTAGAGAACCTTCCCTAAAAGCTGTACATAGGCAGTAGATCATTGCAAATAGCTGTTTGTGGATATCCAAAGCTGCATGTGTAAAAACAAAATTTTGTCATTGTTTTCCTGGAAAAAATATAGCTTACAGAAATGTTATTGTTCTAGCTATATAGATTGCATTTCCCATGGTAGCCCCAAATACTTTATCCTTGTGGTTGCAGCTTCTCAAATACCTCCTCTAATTATAACCTGTGATAACAATTTACAGGGCTGAAAGGTCCATGTAGAGACTCACTTCAGAATACAGAAATCCCAGCTTCTACAAAAACATAAAATACTGCTTGCAGTTTCTTCTACCTTGCCTTCCCCACACATTATGTCACTTCTATCCATGTTTTTAAGAATTTTGAGAACAAGAATTTGCAAAATGCAATATCAAGGTCCAACATGTATTTTAGCACTCTATTGTCAGTCTCTTAAAGAAGTTTGCTAGGGAATAGGAATTCAGCACTGAGTCGGTGAATTCCTTCTGTATTTCTCCAGAGATTGCTGTTTTTCTCCTATACAGTCAGCAAGTGACATTTCTAGAGAATACCCAATCAGTGGAATAATTATAATGGCAAACTCTTAATAACTATTATTATGTAGCTCATGATCCACATGTTGACTTAGTCTGTAGACAACATCATGACAAATACAACCACTACCACCACACATACACACACACACACACACACACACACACACACACACACACACACATACATTCTGAGAGACAAGACCTATTGTCAAATCCAGAGAAATTAAATGATTTTTGCAGATCATGTACAAAGAAGTAACAGAATAACTCAACTTCAACAATTTGGCCCCAGAGTTATCACTTCATTTTTCTACTTTAGTGTTTCCTAAGACTGGATATCACACTGTTTTCCACACATTCTGATCCTAAAAGTGGCAAAATTAACTTCAAGTGCCTCAGCCTGGTTCCATCTTATACTATAGATTTACAGCAGTCCATTTCAGAAGGAAGGGTAATGATGCATGTGATCTCTCTGTTTGCATTACTGATAGTCAGCTTATAAAGGCCACCATTTGTGGAGATCTTGTTGTGTCCTAGACACTGAATTAACTGAGTTTGATAAACAATATCTTTCAATTTTCACATGCCCTTGAAATAGGTATCACATTTTGCTAAATAGGCAACTAGGGCTCTGAAAAGTTTAGTACATTGCTGAAGGCCACTTAGATATTGAGTCTTAGAAGTAAACTCTGAACCAGGTAGATAGATTGAGGGCATTGCCAATAATATGATATAATCTCCTGGATATGGTTTTCATTCTAAGAATATTAAATTAGATGTGAATCATCAGAGTTTAATGAAATGAAACTATTCAAATTAGTTTGAAAAGTGAAAATTTACTTTTTTTCATGTAGAAGACTCCTTGAGTTTTCCCATGCAATTTTATTTTATGGAATTTAATATATCATATCTAAAATGAATGTAGAAGAGGAAGATTCCTTGACTGCTGCTTTCTAAAATATGAAAATTCTGTTATTTTTTTTTACACTTTTAGATTCATTGCATGAAATTTGAGATTGTACTCATTGCCTCCTTGGTAAGAGCCCAAATTTACATGCATGCATTGCAGTTTGCTATGAAAACATTATTCTTTGTTGTATAATTACTTTGACCCAGGATTCAACAAATAGAAACATGTTTATAAGATTGCAATGCTAATTTACATGAAATGGGAAAGCTTCCAGTGTTAAATATTTAACAAAAGGAATATGATATCAAGAATAGCCAGCTATTTTCCAAAGGAGTCAAAATAGCATCAATACCGCTATTATGCTAGTAATATCTTTATATTCACAGGGTTGTCTTATTTAAAGAATCCACAAGACATGTTTTTATTTACAAGGCATTTTTCCCATTACAGACAGGGACTCCAACATAAGGCAACAAAAGATATGCAGTAAAAAGTACTGTGTATAGTGACAGAGCCCAGTGTAGTGTGAAGACCATCAGCATTAGATGACATTTATAGAAAGCAAGCATATCAAAATCTTACAGTTATTTTTGTCACAACGGGATTACAGCGCTTGGGTTTATGTGCCTAAATTGGCTGCAAGAAGGCAGTGAGAACAAACCAACAGTTTCAAAAAGCTATTTTCAAATGGTTTATTGGCACACATTCTCTGCTCCCAGTACCATTTCCTCAGGATCCACAAAATCAGCACAGTAACTCATTAGAGCATATTTTTGAATCCAATGACTGAAAAGATGTAAGACAGAGCCTGTGCTCTTTTTCCTTCCTGGCTAGAGTGGTGCTTAAGATGTGGACTTTAAGCTCCACAATACACACACACACACACACACACACACACACACACACACAGACACACACACACACACACACACACATACACATACACACACACACACACAGTATGTATATAATGTATATGTATATTTCATGCATACATTACCTGCACAGGCTCTTTAAAAATCTAGTATGTTTCAGACATTGTTAGTAGGAACATAACTTAATACAACCACTTTGGAAATGGTTTGGCAGTATCTACTAAAGCTGGATGTCTGCTCATTCTGTGTTTAGTAATTCTACACCTAGAAAAACCTCCATCAAATGTGTTCATATTTTATAAGATGACACACAAGGTCTGCGCATTTGTAATTTAGTTTTATCTGTTTGAGAATTTCATATATAAGAATTGTACTTACATCAGTTCCACCCCTCCATCCCCTACCAACTCCTTCTATGGCCTTGTTTCCTCACAAATATATTACCATTTCTTAATTATTGTTATTGTACAGACAACATACACACACACACACACACACACACACACACACACACACACAAATACAGTATGCATCTTGACCAGTTATGGTTTTCTGTAATGGTCTCTATCAGCTGCAAACAAAAGCTTCTTTGAATGACAGAAGAGAGCTACACTTATTTGTAGGTATAAGGGTATCACTCCTTAGAAAAGCTTCAAACTAAAAGATGAATATGCTTCAACAGTTGAATGAATAACGCGCAATATTCATACATTAAAACTGAACAAACCATGACTACACAAAACATGGATGAATTGTAGGAATATAAAATTGAGTGAATGGGCCGGGTGGTGGTTCATGCCTTTAATTCCACCACTTGGGAGGTAGAGGCAGGTGGATCTCTGTGAGTTAGAGGCCAACCTGGGCTACAGAGTGAGTTCCAGGAAAGGTGCAAAGCTACACAGAGAAACCCTGTCTCAAACAAAGAAACAAAAAAATTGAGTGAATGGAACCAGACAAAAATATCAAAAGGCATACTATGACTTAATTTCTCTATCGTTCAAAACCAGAAAAACCTTGTGTCCCAGTAACTTTTCTATTGCTGGGATAAGACATAATGACCAATGCAACTTATATAAGAAAGTGCTTAATTTATGCTTACAATTTTAGGGTGTTATAGTCCGTGATATTGGAGAAAAGGCATGGCAAGAGAGACAACTGAGAATTTACATCTTGATACACAAGTAGGAGAAAGAGAGAGAGAATGACTCAGAATGGAGCGAGTCTATGGAAACACAGAAGCCTAATCCAATCCCCTCCAGCAAGGAAAAACTCCCTAATCCTTACCAAACAGTTCCACTAACTGGGAGTCAAGTGTTCAAATACAAGAATCTCTAGGGGCCCTTCTCATTCAAACTATCGCATTCTACTCCTTAGCTCCCATAGGCCTGTGGCCATATCATAATGCAAAATGCATTTAGTCCAAGTTCAAAAGTCACCATAGTATGTTACAGTCTTAAAGTCCAAAGTCTCCTCTGATACTTAAGCAATTTTCTTAAAAATAAAAAGAAACTAAAGAGCAAACTACATAATCCCCACATACAATGGCATAGAATATATATTACCATTCCAAAATGGATAATGGCACATCATGCAGAAATACTCGAACAAAACAAGACCACACCCTAGCAATTCAAACTCCAAAACTGTCTGATGTCAAAAGGCTTAGATAGCTCCACCCTTCCCACTTTGTTGTCCATAACATACTTAACTCTCTTAGGCTCATTCCACTCACAGTCTGCTGTTCTTCTTCGCAAATATCCAACACCTGGCACCTCTAATATCTTGCAGTCTCCAAAGCAATCCAGGCTTCATTTTCACAACTTCACACAACTGCCTCTCAGGGCCTCTAGTCAGTGACTCCCCTGCCGCATGCCTAGAGTCAGAGGCTTTCCTAGCCATGCATGAAGATTCCATAATCTCTTTACTCCTGTCTCCTTCATGACTGGATAGCCAGAACCACATGGACAGCATTACCAAGTTCGCCTGCCCACTTAGGGTAGAGACTACCCCACAACATTTGCAGCAACATTTGTTTGTTGTTGCTTTTTAGGAGCAGAAAATTTGTAGGCATTTCATTTTTACAAGTTAGAAGCTTAACTGGACGGGATCTTGCCCTGATCCACTCCCTTTATCCCATTTCCAATCAAGCTTCTCTTTAACGTTCTCATCTCTTTTATCACAAACTTTGGCTCCAACCTTAAAGTTCATGGTAGTATTTTTTTCCTTTGACTATACATTTTGCATGTCTTTTTTACTAACTTTTTTTTTTTTGCTGTAGACCTGTATAAGAGTGATAACCATGTAACATGACTAATAACCACAGGATAGAATCAACATTAAGCTACATTAAAATTTCCTCCACTGAGGAAATTAGTCCATTACTTTTAAATTTAGCTTTAGGCAAATACCCATGTTAAAGGCAAAAAGCAGCCACAATCTTTGCCCAAATATCACAAGATAGGCTCCTAACCCAGTTGCTAACTATTCTTTCCCTTGACATCTTTTGATTTGTACCTCAACAGTCCACATAGCTCTCAACACTGTCTTCCAATTCTTACTAGGATGGCCCATTAACTCTGCTTGTACTATTAAACTGATTTTCTAGTTCAAAGTCCCAAAGTCTTCCAAATACCTTAAAAAAAAAACAAAAAAGACACATGGTCAGGTCTGCCACAGCAATAGCCCACCCCTTGGTATCAACTTCTATCTTAGTTTCTTTTCTATTGTTATGATAAGACACCATTAAAAACCCAACTTATAAAAGAAAGCATTTAATTGGGGGCTTGCTTACAGTTTCAGAGGGTTAGAGTCCATGGCTATCATAGCAGAGAGCATGGCATTAGGCAGACAGGAATGGTACAGGAGTAGTAGCTCATTGCTTGCATCCAGGTCCACAAATGAGAGAGAGAGAGAGAGAGAGAGAGAGAGAGAGAGAGAGAGAGAGAG